>JBBBDQ010000828.1:8642500-8650000 GCA_037127315.1 Ascarosepion bandense
AAATCTCTGTGCATAGGTATATGTATATAGAAATGAATTAAATTTGTGTTCAGAAATGAGCTTGTAATGGAAATGTTTCTAAGAAAATATTTGTGAACAGATTTTATCAATGGTTTTGACTGAGTGAGGCTTTGAGCCTCTTTGTAAGTATCATTCTGCTTTGGACATTGCAAACGAGTGCTACTGAATCACAAACAAAGAAACGTACCAAATAACTAAAACAGTGTCACTTGAGAACCACCAACAGCAGCAACAACTAAAATGAATAGCACATGTAACTCAAAGAGAAAACAATGACAGAATCAAGATCTTGATGTTCCACACTACTTCAAATGAAAATTAATTGACTATATCATAACAGAAACTCCTTCACTTGAGGAGTTTCAACAGCAGCAACTATTAAAATGAATAGCACATATAACTTGAAGAGAAAACAATGACAAGATCAAGATATCGATATTCCACACTACTTCAATTAAAAATCAATTGACTATATCATATAACAGAAACACCTTCACTTGAGGACTTTAAACAGCAGTGACAACTAAAATGGATGGTACATGTAATTTGAAGAGAAAGTAATGCTATAATCAGAAGATTGACATTCCATACTTCTTTTTTTCTATGTGCCCTTTCACTTCAGGACGTAGGTGATCATGGTTTTCCACATCTTCCTATCCCTGGTGGCTCTTAATATGCCTTCTCCTGTTATACCATGCAACCATTGTTCCATCATCCACCTGATTAGGTCCTTCAAATATGTTATCCATTGCTTTCCTCTGTCTCTTTTCCCTCTATCTGACCTGTTAGTATCAGGTCCTCTAAGCTCTCCTTCCTCATTGCATGTCCCAGGAACTCCAGCTGTATCTTCCTGCTCCACTCTAGACAATGCCAAGGCACTATGTGAAAGCCAAGTAATCAGAATCATCATGGAAGATTTGAATGACAAAGTGGGCAAGGAGAGGGAAGGTATAACAAGTGGCAGGGTTAGGGTTAGGAATCTGCAATGAATGAAGAGAAAAATGGGTCCAATGGTGCACAGCAAATGACCAGGTAATAACTAATACCGGGTTTCAAGAACACCCACGATGTGTATGGACATGGAGAAGCCCAGGAGGTGACACATGAAAAACCAGATAGACTGCATAACCATAAACAGGAGATTCAGTAATGTAGTGGTTCATTCCATACAAACTCAAATAACAGGTTAGGAAGATAACCCTTTCTCGCAATCATTACAGTGTTACAGAAGTTCACTGATTACTGAATTTGTCCCAAGAAAGATGGCTCAGAGAAACTCACAGGGTATATTGCAGGGGGAGCAGCAATTGACTGACTTAAGGAGTTTGAGTGAAGGACTGGCTAAAGCAAGGATAAAGATAGTAATGACTAAAAGTTAGAACAGCAAAAGAAAGGACAATATAGCGATCCCTGATTGGCCACATTCAGAGTAAAAGCAGCACATGAAAGAAAACTTATTAACAATATAGTGATCCCTGATTGGCCACATTCAGAGTAAAAGCAGCACATGAAAGAAAACTTATTAACAATATAGCGATCCCTGATTGGCCACATTCAGAGTAAAAGCAGCGCATGAAAGAAAACTTATTAACAATATAGCGATCCCTGATTGGCCACATTCAGAGTAAAAGCAGCACATGAAAGAAAACTTATTAACAATATAGCGATCCCTGATTGGCCACATTCAGAGTAAAAGCAGCGCATGAAAGAAAACTTATTAACAATATAGTGATCCCTGATTGGCCACATTCAGAGTAAAAGCAGCGCATGAAAGAAAATTTATTAACAATAATTTTCTTCCTATTTATTTATATATTCCTTTAGGATAGGAATGGCTAATTCAAGTCCATTTGTTTATTTTAACAATTGAGTTTATTAAAGAAGATAAACAACAACTAGTTGTAAGTATAGTAAATAGGATATTTATTTGACCAAATGCTGTGTGCGTGCGACTGGTCTCTAAGAGAATATAATCTGGAATGTCCGTCATGGCCTTCTCCTTTTCCTCATGTCCCCCTGTCGGCCCCTCTCAGGTTCATGGGAAGACAATCTTCTAAACTTGTGGGATAGACTGTGTTAGATGTTAACAGAGTTATTACCCCAGATATATTCTTATTCTTTAACTCTCTTCTCTTGCTTTTTTTTTTTATTTGTTTGTTAATTTTTCCAGCCATAATACACAGAAAAAAATGGGTGTGGAATTCTCCAGTTAGAAGTCGGTCAGAGAAAAGAAAACCTGAATTGAAATAATGTTTGCCTGCTACTTAGCTTTCATTTTGATTAAGATTCTGTCCACTTGTCAGACTTGTTGAGGGAAAAGAAAATCTTCAGCCATTTAGCTTTCAGTGTGCTTTGGGCAAGAAGCACCTGTGAATTTGTATGTGGAACGAATGGCTGGAGAATAGTGTATTAGGAATATGGCATATCTTTGTCGAATGGAGGGAAGGAAGGGACACAGACAGCATTTGTTATTTAAATCTGTTTGTTTGATGTGCATCAATTTGCATGTAAATACAGTCAACAATGCTTTCAATATCTGAGTAACAAGTGTTGATGTTTATATTAGCAAGATAACCTGGTGGTGTACAGGATCAAATATCTTTTGCTTTCATCTCTTGTAGAAACTGATTACAAAAAATAGAAAAGCAAGTGTGTATTAAATATGATATGTAAGAAACTGTGTCAGTGACTTCTAAGATACTGTGATGTATTTTATCGGGAACAACAAAAAATAAAGGGAGTGCATATATATATATATATATATATATATATATACTAGCATCATAGCCCGGTGTTGCCCGTGCAACTCAGAACATTTTAGTATTAGGAGAATATGCCACTTTTTATTTTACATAATTTGTTTTTGTTTGAAAAAACACTTTCGGGGAAAAATATTCACATTTTTTTGTTGATGAAATGAATTTTAAAAACGTCGGAATAAAAATGAAATATAAAGGCTCAAATTTTTATTTTTATTTTTTGTTTAATAGAAAAATATTTTAGTGGCGTTTGACATGTGTAATTTGATTTCTGTGATGTATAACGTCAGAATAAAAAATAAATATAAAGGCTCATTTTGTTTTTTTTAATAAAAAATTATTTTAGTCGCATTTGACATGTGTGATTTGAGTTCTGTGACGTAATTCAGCAACCATCTTAGCTCTTAGATGTTTTACAGAGCAAATGTAAACAATCGGCTACATTGGCCAAAGAGTGGGAAAGGGAAAATTGCTGAACTTAAATTCAAAAAGTATGTGTTGACCTGGCTTCCCTGTAGATATGTGTCCCTAGAAAGTTTGAATGGTGTAGCTTAAATAATGTAGGCATGCATAGGGAACAGTCACACACAGATTGCCTTATATATATATATATATATATATATATATATATATATAAAAGCACACACATCTATATATTGTTTGTCTAATCTTCACAGAATATACAGATAGTGTATGATAATTCTTAACAAAATTACTGATCTATACATAAATAATTTATTTTTTTATTTCTATGTTATGAGGGTCATTCAATAATTAAGGTGAATTTTTTGGTATAAAGACTTCTAATACAGATAGCTTACTTTTTTTAAAAAAAATTTCTTTGACTTCTTTTTCAAAGGGATTTAATTTGTTGGCAGATTGAAAAAAAACTTTGAGAGTTTCGGAGATTAACAAAGATGGCTGACCAAGAAGCACAGATGGGAAAAATGTGTGACACTGCTGGGAGACTACGTTAAAAAAATATAAGCTTCTATCTGTATTAAAAAATTCACCTTATTTATTGAATGACCCTCATATATATAATTTATTACATATATATGTTACTAATATCACTACAAAGTAGCTATTTTGTTATAATATTTCATGTGTCCTGTCAAGTGTTGTAGTCTTTATATATATATATATATATATATATATATATATTGAAGACTACAACATGTGTGTGTCATTAAAAAAATGACAGACAAATGTTTTGATTATCCAGGGGCTAAAATAAATGGGGGCCTTGTTGATAAAAATCAAAAGCTCAACACTCAATAACATCAACTACAAACACGCTACCAACATGCTTAACATTTTTGATACATAACACATACCACTACTCCACATTATACATAACACCACTTACATTCTGATACACGTAAAATGGCTAAAAGTATAGCCGAAAGTGCTTGGATAAACAAACACTTGAACAATTTTTATGTAATTTATTCCCTCAAAAGGAAAAAAAAATCATAAGATAACAGGAAAAATTGCATTAAAAAACTTAAGCATCACACCTTGTCTGCCATTTTTAATGAGACCTGCATAAAAGAGAGATTGTTGCCTAAATAAATATATATATATATATATACATACACACACACGTGTGTGTATTTTTATATATATGTGTGTGTGTGTACTTATACATATATATATATATATGTGTGTGTGTGTGTATTTTTATATATATATATATATATATGTGTGTGTGTGTGTTTGTATATATATATGTGTGTGTGTGTATTTGTATATATACATATATACGTGTGTGTGTGTGTATTTGTATATATATATATGTATGTGTGTGTGTGTATTTTTTTATATGTATGTGTGTGTGTGTGTATTTGTATATATATATGTGTGTGTGTGTATTTGTATATACATATGTGTGTGTGTATTTGTATATATATATGTGTGTGTGTATTTGTACATATATATATGTGTGTGTGTATTTGTATATATATATATATGTGTGTGTGTACTTGTATACACACACACATGTGTGTGTGTGTGTACCTGTATACACATGTGTGTGTGTGTATTTGTATACATGTGTGTGTGTGTATTTGTACACATACATGTGTGTGTGTGTGCATTTGCACATACATACATGTGTGTGTGTATTTGTATATACATATGTGTGTGTGTGTGTATTCGTACATACATATGTGTGTGTGCATTTGCACACACATATGTGTGTGTGTGTATTTGTATACATATGTGTGTGTGCATTTGCACACATACATGTGTGTGTGTGCATTTGTATATATATATGTGTGTGTGTATCTACATACATACGTGTGTGTGTGTATTTGCATACACACATGTGTGTGTGTGCACTTGCACACACACATGTGTGTGTGTGTGTATCTGTACACACATATGTGTGTGTGTATTTGTATATACATACGTGTGTGTGCATCTGCACACACACATGTGTGTGTGCGTGTATTTGCACATACATATGTGTGTGTGTGTGTATCTGCACACATACGTGTGTGCGCACTTGCACACACATACGTGCGTGTGTGTATCTACATATACGTGTGTGTGCATTTGCACACACACATGTGTGTGTGTGCATCTGCACACACATGCGTGTGTGCACATTCATACACATACGTGTGTGTGTGTGTTATTTGCACACACATGTGTGTGTGCGCACTTGTACACACACACGTGTGTGTGCGTGTGTTTGCATACACATACGTGTGTGTGCGTGCATTTGCACACACACACGTGTGTGTGTGTATTTGTATATATACATGTGTGTGCATTTGCACACACATACGTGTGTGCGTGCATTTGCACACACATGCGTGCATTTGCACACATGCATGTGTGTGTGTGTGTGTATTCATACACACATACGTGTGTGTGTGTATCTGTACACATGTGTGTGTGCATTTGCACACACATACGTGTGTGTGTGCATTCATACATACATACGTGTGTGTGTATTTGCATACACATATGTGTGTGTGTGCGCACCTGTACACATACATGTGTGTGTGTATTTGCACACACACGTGTGTGTGTATTTGCACACACACATGTGTGTGTATTTGCACACACATATGTGTGTGTGTGTGCACCTGTACACACACATGTGTGTGTGTGTGTATTTGTACACACATATGTGTGTGTGTGCGCACTTGTACACACATATGTGTGTGCGTGCACCTGCACACACACATGTGTGTGCGCGCGTGCATCTCTGCATACACATACGTGCGGTGCGCATCTGCACACACACACGTGTGTGTGCATTTGCATATATGTATATGTGTGTGTGTGTGTATTTGTATATACATATGTGTGTGTGCGTATTTGTACACACATATGTGTGTGTGTGCATTTGCACACACACATGTGTGTGTGTGCATTTGCACACATACGTGTGTGTGTGTGCGTGCATTTGCACATACATACATGTGTGTGTGCGCACTTGTACACACATATGTGTGTGCGTGTGCATTTGTACATACATACATGTGTGTGTGCATTTGCACACACACATGTGTGTGTGTGTGTATTTGTATATATGTATACGTGTGTGTGTGTGCATTTGTACATACATACGTGTGTGTGTGTGTATCTATATATACATACATGTGTGTGTGTGTGTGTGCATCTGTACATACATACATATACGTGTGTGTGTGTATTTGTATACACACATATGTGTGTGTGTGTGTGCACCTGTGTATACACATGTGTGTGTGTGTGTATCTACACACACATGTGTGTGTGTGTGCATTTGCATACACATGTGTGTGTGTGTGCATTTGTATACACACGTGTGTGTGTGTGTGTGTGTATTTACACATACGTGTGTGTGTGTGTATCTGTACATACATACGTGTGTGTGTGTGTGTACCTGTACATACATACGTGTGTGTATTTGTATATATATATGTGTGTGTGTGTGTATCTGTATATACATGTGTGTGTGTGTGTGTATTTGTATATACATACGTGTGTGTATTTGTATATATGTGTGTGTGTATTTGTATATATATATATGTGTGTATGTATTTGTATATATATATGTGTGTGTGTATTTGTATATACATATGTGTGTGTGTGTATTTGTATATATGTGTGTGTGTATTTGTATATATGTGTGTGTGTATTTGTATATATGTGTGTGTGTGTGTATTTGTATATATGTGTGTGTGTGTATTTGTATATATATGTGTGTGTGTGTATTTGTATATATATGTGTGTGTGTGTATTTGTATATATATGTGTGTGTGTGTGTATTTGTATATATATGTGTGTGTGTGTATTTGTATATATATATGTGTGTGTATTTGTATATATATATATGTGTGTGTATTTGTATATATATACAAATACACACATACATATATACAAATACACACACATATATATACAAATACATATACATATATATATACAAATACACACATACATATACAAATACACACATATATATATATACATGTGTGTACGTGTATATATATACATGTGTGTATTTGTATATATATATATATATGTGTGTATTTGTATATATATATGTGTGTGTGTGTGTATTTGTATATGTGTGTGTGTGTGTATATTTGTATATATATATATATATGTGTGTGTGTGTATATTTGTATATATATATATATGTGTGTGTGTGTATATTTGTATATATATATATATGTGTGTGTGTGTATTTGTATATATATATATGTGTGTGTGTGTA
>JBBBDQ010000828.1:8662500-8822500 GCA_037127315.1 Ascarosepion bandense
ATTTCTAAAATCTTTTGAATGTCATACGTGAAAGATTCTCCGTGAGTATGAACGGATTTTATTGAAAATAAGCAAATATAGTGTTTGCATTTTATTTAATCTGAGATGTTTAAAAGAAAATTTGCTGCCTAAATACACAAAGTTTAATATATATATATATATATAACTAGCCTAGAGAGCCAACAAACCTTTTCTTTTGCTTATTTTTTTTTTTTTTTTAAAATTTCACCCCAAGCAAGGCATTCCACTGCCACTATTGCGCAGGGGGTTACATAGGGGGAAAGTGATGAGAAAGTGAGGTTAGATATAGGAAATCTCAGAAAGAGGGTGATAGACGGGTAAGGATACCGAGGATGAGGGTTGGGTAGAGTATTTGAGAGAAGCAATTATGTGGAAGGGAATTCCACAGGCGGGAAGTGCGAGAAAAGAAGCTGTTGGAGTAGAAATTGCGGTTACATTTTATCGGTTACACTGTAAAAGGGTGGGACCTATTTGCTAATCTAGTATCTCGTGCAAATTTGTACCGAGGGAATACCAGTGATCTAAGTTCATCGGAGCAGAAGCCGTGAAAGTATTTATAGAAGAGGCACGCCGGTGAGAGTGACTGCAGCCAGTCTACCAAGTCGGTATCGATCACATTACAGACTCTCCGTTGTATTTTGTCAAGAATCCCGAGGAGTATAGCAGGGACACCCAACCAGATGTGGCAGCAGTATTCAATACACGGGCGGATAATAGATTTATATATGTGCAGGATAGATTCAGACGGAAAAAACTTCCGGGCCCTGCAGAGAGAACCGACTTTCATAGTAGTGGATTTAGCAATGGATTCGATATAGTCATTCCACTTCAGGTCCGCTGAGAATGTGAGGCCAAGGAGGCATAGTGTTTTGCTCTCTGCGAGGCAAGCCTGTTCCATGCTAATGGGAGGTAGGTGTGATTGTCTGTGATTGTCTATGGTAGCAGCTTCGTTTTAATGTAAAATTTATGAGCCATTCCTTACCCCAGTCCACTACGGATTAGAGTTCCTTTTCAAGCTCGGCTGCAAGGTTCGCTTTGTCGCTCACACCGGATTTTTGGTCAAGGCGAGAGTAAACTGTGGTTTCATCAGCATATATACCTACTTGGGAACTTATGGCATCAGGGAGATCATTAATGTAGATCAGAAAGAGCATAGGACCTATGATAGAGCCTTGAGGGACACCCGCGTTTGTATGGTAGATCTGGGAGGCATGTCCATTTAATACCACCTTCAATGTGCGGTTAGAAGAAGGACTGGATTAGGTCAAAGAAATGGCCAGCATGCCAGACTCTGTCGAACGCTTTAGAGATATCCAAGGCAACGGTTCAGGCTTCACCATTCTTGTCAAGAGCCTGGTATATGTACTCGGTGATGGTCGTTAACATATCCGCAGTAGACCTAGTGAAGTGGAAGCCATACTGTTTGTCCAAGAGGAGCCCGTGGGCTGTGAGATACTGGACCACTTCGGTGTTGATAATGGCTTCGAACACTTTGCCAAAGATCGGAAGAAGGCTGATAGGGTGGTAATTTGCAGGGTCCGAGGGTTCTCCAGTGTTCTTAAATATAGGAACTACAGAGGAAGACTTCCAACAGGTAGGAAAGCAGGAAGCAGATAGGCAGAAGTTGTAGAGCTTAGAGAGGACAGAGGAGTGTTCAGGAGCACATTTCTTAAAGACTATGATTGGGATTCCGTCCCCTCCGCTCACTTTGTGAGGGTCAAATTTTGAGATTATGTTAGAAACCAGCGAGAGGGTAATGTTTATGTCATTCAGTTGAGCCTCAGTTCTGGGTGGAAAGTCGGGTGTAGAAAATCCAGTCTCGAATTGGTCAAGAATCCGCGAGCAAAGCATTCAGTTTTGTCCACTGAGGAGGTGGGGGTATTGAGGACTTGCTCTTGTTAAGCACGCTTTTACAGAGTCACCAGTAATCTTTGGCGCCGAACTTAGAGGATGCTATGCGTTGCTTCATTCTGGCAGCAAACAACCTACCAAGGTTTCACCAAATTGGATCTTCAGGGAAAGTTGGTGAAACTTTGGTAGGTTTGCTGGCTCTCTAGGTTAGTTATTTACTTTGTTTGCTCTACTTGTGTATTAAGCACTTTTTGTGTTAGGTTACTCGTCTTGGGTTTTTTCCTTTGGGCTACATACTTTGACTGATGTTCAAGTGCTTAGCTCGTTCTTTTTTTTATTACCATTTTTTTCTTCCGCGTATCTACTCAGAGGGTTTTTCGAAACAAGTGTAACAACAAGTTTATATATATATATATATATATATATATATATATATATATATGGATGTGTGTGTGTGTTTTATATAATGGTGGACATAAAAAAAATGATGAATTATTTATGCATCGATCAGTTATTCAGGTAAGAATCAGAATACAATATTAGTACATTCTGTGAAGATTACTCATATATATATATATATATATATATGAGAGAGAGAGAGAGCGACAAGGAAGATTGATAAAATCTCATGGTAAATTTATCCTTGTGTTAATTAAGTTTTACACTTCATGCAATGTATTTGTAAAAAATGTTTTTTTTTTTTTTGGGGAAGGGAGAGAATGTCACTTCTGTTATCCCTAATATTAGAAATGGTGCAGACAATAAGAAACAAGTCTCAAAACTACCATATCAAATTTAAAACGTACAAACATTTGCCGTGAAAATTAAAAGATGAAACAATGTAACAAAAGATGATTTTCTTTTGCACTTTATTATGAACAAAGGCAAGATGACGTAAAAAATGATAGATTCTGAAAAGATGAAAATACGATTTTTCAGATGATGAAAAGATGAGAAGGCAATATGAAAACTGTTGAATAATTGAGGAAATTATTATTTAGAAAAAGGTGAACCCACCTAATTAAATTAATGAAAAACTTGTTCTATTCCAAGAACGTCTCTGGTAATGCAAATATTTTGAAATATCTTAAGGTTTCCTGTTTGCTTGACTTTTGATATATTTAGAATTTCTTTGTTTGTTCCAGAATTCACTGCCATACGAGGACTCTTATTGCATAACTAGTTCAACACTCTTTTCTTTGTTACTAAGGAAATTTTCCTATTTCTTAAAACTTTGCTTAGGTTTTGGAAGGTATCATTGGTATTCCAATCACTCTATTCGGTCTCTCTCTGTCAGCGCCTCTGATTGGTCTGTCTCACTCTGCGCGAGTAATCTCTCTCTCTCTGGGGCTTTTACTTCTCTCTCTCTCTCTCTGGGGCTTTTACTTTCTCTGGGGCTTACTCTCTCTCTCTCTCTGGGGCTTTTACTTCTCTCTCTCTCTCTCTGGGGCTTTTACTTCTCTCTCTCTCTCTCTCTGGGGCTTTTACTTCTCTCTCTCTCTCTCTCTCTCTGGGGCTTTTACTCTCTCTCTCTCTCTCTCTGGGGCTTTTACTTCTCTCTCTCTCTCTGGGACTTTTACTTCTCTCTCTCTCTCTGGGACTTCTCTCTCTCTCTCTCTGGGACTTTTACTTCTCTCTCTCTGACTTTTACTCTCTCTTTCCTGACTTTACTCTCTCTCTCTTTCGTGCTTTACTTCTCTTTCGTGCTTTACTTTCTATCTGGGGCTTTTACTTTCTCTATCTGGGGCTTTTACTTTCTCTCTCTCTCTGGGGCTTTTACTTCTCTCTCTCTCTGGGCTGTTTCTCTCTCTCTCTCTCTGGGGCTTTTACTTCTCTCTCTCTCTCTCTCTGGGACTTTTAGTTCTCTCTCTCTCTGGACTTTTAGTTCTCTCTCTCTCTCTGGGACTTTTAGTTCTCTCTCTCTGGGACTTCTCTCTCTCTCTGGGACTTTTACTTCTCTCTCTCTGGGACTTTTACTTCTCTCTCTCTCTCTGGGACTTTTACTTCTCTCTCTCTCTCTCTGGGACTTTTACTTCTCTCTCTCTCTCTCTGGGGCTTTTACTTCTCTCTCTCTCTCTCTCTGGGGCTTTTACTTCTCTCTCTCTCTCTCTCTGGGGCTTTTACTTCTCTCTCTCTCTCTCTCTGGGGCTTTTACTTCTCTCTCTCTCTCTGGGACTTTTAGTTCTCTCTCTGGGACTTTTAGTTCTCTCTCTCTCTCTCTGGGTCTTTCTCTGGGACTTTACTTCTCTCTCTCTCTCTCTGGGACTTTTACTTTCTCTGGGACTTTACGTCTCTCTCTCTCTGGGACTTTTACTTCTCTCTCTCTCTCTCTCTCTCTCTGGGACTTTTACTTCTCTCTCTCTCTCTCTGGGACTTTTACTTCTCTCTCTCTCTCTGGGACTTTTACTTCTCTCTCTCTCTCTCTCTGGGACTTTTACTTTCTCTGGGACTTTTACTTCTCTCTCTCTGGGACTTTTACTTCTCTCTCTCTCTCTCTCTCTCTGGGACTTTTACTTTTCTCTCTCTCTCTCTCTCTCTCTCTCTTGGACATTTACTTCTCTCTCTCTCTCTCTTGGACATTTACTTTCTCTCTCTCTTGGACTTTTACTTCTCTCTCTCTCTCTCTTCACTCTCTCTCTCTGGGACTTTTACTTCTCTCTCTCTCTCTCTGGGACTTTTACTTCTCTCTCTCTCTCTGGGACTTTTACTTCTCTCTCTCTCTCTGACTTTTACTTCTCTCTCTCTCTATGGGACTTTTACTTCTCTCTCTCTCTCTCTATGGACTTTTACTTCTCTCTCTCTCTCTATGGGACATTTACTTCTCTCTCTCATTCTCTCTGAGACTTTTACTTCTCTCTTTCTCTCTGGGCTTTTACTTTTACTACTCTCTCTCTCTCTCTCTCTTTCTCTCTCTGGGACTTTCACTTTTCTTTCTCTCTCTCTCCTCCTGGGACTTTCACTTTTCTTTCTCTCTCTCTCTCTCTCTCTCCCTGGGACTTGCACTTTTCTTTCTCTCTACCCCTGGTACTTGCACTTTCCATTCTCTCTTTCCCTGGGACTTGCAGTTATCTTTCTCTCTCTCCCCGGTAATTGCACTTTTCTTTCTCTCTCTCTCTCTCTCTCTCTCTCTGCCCACTTTTGCTTTCTTTCTTTCTCTCTCTCTCCCTGGGACTTGCACTTTTCTTTCTTTCTCTCTCTCTCTGATTGGGACTTGGACTTGCACTTTTCTTTCTCTCTGTCTCTCTCTGGGACTTGCACTTTTCTTTCTCTCTCTCTCTCTCTCTCTCTGGGACTTGCACTGTTCTTTCTCTCTCTCTCCCTGGGACTTGCACTTTTCTTTCTCTCTCTCTCTCTCTCCCTGGGACTTGCACTTTTCTCTCTCTCTCTCTGGGACTTGCACTTTTCTCTCTCTCTCCCTGGGACTTGCACTTTTCTTTCTCTCTTTTTCTTTTGTGCATGTCCATGTTTCGTGACTATTCCCTGTGCTGTTTCTGTCTCGTTCTATTTTTCTAGTTTGATTACTTCTTTCTCAACTATCTTTCGTTATTTTTTTGGAGCTTTTGCTGCTTTTTCTTTCTTCATCCATAAATTATATTCTTATATGAATAGAAATTTAGGAATACTGAAAAGCGGTTTAACAGTTTTTTGCAGAAATTAATTTAGGCATCGATTGCACATTGATACATTTGGAATTCTGAAAAGCGGTTTAACAGTTCTTTTCAGAAATTAATTTGGGCATCGATTGCACATTGATACATTTGGAATTCTGAAAAGCGGTTTAACAGTTCTTTTCAGAAATTAATTTGGGCATGGATTGCACATTGATACATTTGGAATTCTGAAAAGCGTTTTAACAGTTCTTTTCAGAAATTAATTTGGGCATCGATTGCACATTGATACATTTGGAATTCTGAAAAGCGGTTTAACAGTTCTTTTCAGAAATTAATTTGGGCATCGATTGCACATTGATACATTTGGAATTCTGAAAAGCGTTTTAACAGTTCTTTTCAGAAATTAATTTGGGCATGGATTGCACATTGATACATTTGGAATTCTGAAAAGCGGTTTAACAGTTCTTTTCAGAAATTAATTTGGGCTTCGATTGCACATTGATACATTTGGAATTCTGAAAAGCGGTTTAACAGTTCTTTTCAGAAATTAATTTGGGCATGGATTGCACATTGATACATTTGGAATTCTGAAAAGCAGTTTAACAGTTCTTTGCAGAAATTAATTTAGGCATTTTTCTTTCTGATCTGTATGCATTTTTTGTCTCCAGTTTACTTATCTTCAAATTCACTCACAAGGCTTGGGTCAACCCATGGTATGCTTTTCATCCACTTTCTTTCCAAATGTGCCACCCATCTGATATATATATATTTCAACCATCTGATACATATGGTTGGAATATATATATATCAGATGGGTGGCACATTTGGAAAGTGGATGAAAAGCATACCATGGGTTGACCCAAGCCTTGTGAGTGAATTTGAAGATCGCTCATGTGAGCCGAAAGCTTAGAACCAACGGAATAAAAAATTATCCAAATGTTGGAGAATTTTTGTTTTTATTTTCACCTGAAATTAAAGCCAAAATACGTTTAGAACGGCTCGTGATTAAACATAATAGACATTCATTGTCTCTTATAATTAACAGTATATGTTTAGAAAATTATCTGCTGCCTCGATACACTAAATATATATATATATATATATATATATATATATACAGTAGCTGCCATAATATGAGGAACAAAAACAACGAAGACTTAAATATGTGTATTACTTAAAAAGTAATGCATGATTAGCAATGAAATTTTACTGAATAAGAATTAGGGTGTAATGCATAAATATTATAGAAAGTTACGAAAATTTACATAATAGCTTTTTTTTTTTTTTTTTTTTTTTTTTAAAATAAAGATGAAATGGAACAAAGGAAATAAGCTACTGGACAAAAGTTAAGGAACGATCTTGTTAATAATTGATTGTGAACAAAATATCAACAAAATTTAATATTTGGTAAACATCCCCTTATTTTCAATGACTTCTCTGCATAGTCGACCACATAATCTAATCAATTTATTGCAAAAATCAACAGTAATTCCCTCCCATTCGTCTTTCAATAACTCCCATAGGTGATCCTGGTTTTTCGGGTTTCTTTTCTGAGCCCTTTCTTCAATTATCTTCCAAACATTTTCTATTGGATTCAGATCGGGACTCTGGGCTGGCCACTTCATTAGGATGATTCCTTCTTCTTCAAATAAAGCCATAACCTTTTGAGCTTTGTGCAAGGTGCATTGTTCTGCGTGAAAATAAAAGATTTATAAAGATTATGGTCTAATCTTGGTACCACATGCTGCTGAAGAAGCCTTTTGTAAATCTCAGCATTGATATTGCCATGTACGCGGATGATAGGGCCAACTCCTGCAGATGGAATCATTCCCCACACCATCACACTGCTCTCACCAAACTTAAGTTTTCTTGACACATTGAGAAGACAGTCTTTCACCTGTTCTACGGCGTATGTAAGTTTTGCCCTCAGAATCAAATATAGTAAAATTGGACTCGTCACTGAAATGAACTGCATCCCATTGTGCGTCAGTCCAAACAACGTTCTCTCGCGTACTCCAGGTGTGCCCTTTGGTTTCACTTTGAAATGAGAGGCTTTGAAACTGGAATGCGAGCATGCAATCCTGCATTTTTTAACCTGCGAGCAACCGTTTTCCATGAGATCTTATCTGTCTCTTCATTAAATTTACAGGCAATTGATGTAGCAGTTTGAAAACAGTTTTTTGTAGATTTTTCTAACAATTCTTTGATCTTCTCTTTGCAATGTTTTTGGAGGTCTGCCAGTCTTTTGTTTTGCATCTAATATTTTATCAGTTTTATGTCTGCTAATTACACGATGAACGACATTTTTAGACATATGAACAATATCAGAAATTTCTGAAATTGACTTTTTTCTTGATAGTTAGCGATAATGAAAGAGAGCATTTTGTGTGTAGAATTTGCCATATTGCTTAGAAATAAAGTTCTAATGATAAATGAACTTTTACTTATTGTTAAAAAGCTCTATCGAGTTTTTTATAATGTAAATTAAAAGTTTATGCAAATTATTAACATCGTTCCTTAACTTTTGTCCAGTAGCTTATTTCCTTTGTTCCATTTAATCTTTATTTAAAAAAAAAAAATATGTAAATTTTCATAACTTTCTATAATATTTATGCATTACACCCTAATCTTTATTTGATAAAAATTTCATTACTAATCATGCATTACTTTTTAAGTAATACACATATTTATGTCGCCGTTGTTTCCGTTCTTTATATTATGGCCACTACTGTATATACATATCTATAAATATATACACATAGACTAGATTGTACTTGATTAAAACATTGTGCCTATACTAACTTCTATATCAGCCAAAATGATAATATTAAAGAAACATTTTCCAAGTGTTAGTAATTATCATATTATTGTAAATTGTACTCTAGATTCAGTCAGTCAGTTAAGTGCCATACGTGAAACACGCTTGGGCGATCATGTCTCTTTCGAGACATGACTGACTGGGCAGAAGATTATCCCGTAGTAGGTTGCCATTGCTTTCTGCAGTAGATTGGTTGCCAACCAAGGCTATAGAACTCAATCTGTCCTATTATTTAACCCATAACTGGAAGGAAATGACGGATTAATACCTTTCCCAAGGGCATTTGTGCGTAAGTGAATGCAATGAATTCAACTGGAATTCGAACTCTAGATTAGACAGCTATAAAGTGGGATAAGTGAACTGATTTGTCTAGAACTTTCTGCATATTAATGACTAGCAACTGAGAATATTGTAATATACATCTGAGTGTGTAATATATATATACATATACATACATACATACACACACACATATATATATGTAAATACATAAAAACATACACACACATATACCTATCCATACATGAATAAAGATTTAAGTAAACACCTACATAAATGTGCATGACCTTTTTGTTACCTTGATCATGCAATTGCTATTAATCTTTGGCATGATAAATTCTTCAGGTGAACCCTGTCCCCCTGCAGACACTGCCTGCTGAGGTTAGGCAAATGTTACTTGTATGTATAAACATGCACCTGCTGTAATGAACTGTTGTTTATTACAATCGTGGCCAGGTTTTAGATGGTGTGCTTACTGCTTTCTTTCTGATACTGTTAGGGTTGACGGGGAACTAACTTCTACTGCCTGACCTCTGGTGCTAAAATACATTCAACTACCCCCATCATTTTCCTCTCTTGTGTTCTTCTGACAGGTTTTCTTACTCCCCTTATAGGAACCTGCATTGGGAAATTGTAAGAAGTTAAAAAAAAATCTTAGATTTGTGTATTTTTTTTTTTGTAGCCACCCTCCCCTACACAATAAAAGCATTTGTCCTAAGATATCTTTTTTTATCCTTGTCAACACAGAGGTGATACATGGAATTAGATGACCCAAATAGGTGTTAATGTTCAAAAAAATTATTCTTAAACTTCAAACGAGAATAATTTTATCAGTCAAAACATAAAGGAAAATGTGGTCAGAAGAGAAAAAACAATATCAAGAGATGACGTATACATGATCAGGGAAAGTGTGAACGATCCTAGGAAGACATTTGTTTCAATTAATTTGCACAAGCGTATATCTCTGTTCATATCTATCTAGCTATCTATCTCAGACCAAACTGTAAAGGAAAAGGTGAACAGAAGAGAAAACAATGCCAAGAGATGACATATATGTGATCAGGGAAAGTGTGAAAGATCTTAGGGAGAAATTTTTGTTTCAATTAATTTGCACAGGGGTGTATGTGATACATTGAAGTGTGTGCAAAAATTATCAGTGAAGAAAGAGAAATGGTTTTCAAATGTGTATTCAGTGTTTACTTTTCAAAGATTGCTTCCTAAATAAAAATTGTAATGCTGCATGAACACACTGGCAAGCCTTACAGAGGGATCATGGACATTTTTGGTGCCAGCCTTTTAACTGTCAGTCATGCCATCAAGGTAAAGAAACTGAATCCATCAGTCCAAAACATAAAGGGAAATGTGGTCAGAAGAGATAAACAATATATCAAGAGACAACGTATATGTGATTAGGGAAAGTGTGAAAGATCCTTGGAAGACATTATTCGTTTTGTTTCAATTAATTTGCACCGAGGTGTATGTGTTACATTTAAGTTTCATAAAGACATAGTATGTCCACAACAGTGGAATCAAGTGCAAACACAAATTTAATGTACATAAACATAAGATCTAACCATCCCAAAAGCATAATCAAGCACATTCACAAAGGAAATCGATAACACAAGTTATCAAAAAATTCATCAAACAAAGCAATATTTAATGAAAAGGAAAGAAACTATAAATATACACTAAGAAAATCTGATCATAAGGACATTTTAGAATCCAATCCCCAACCAAACAGACAAATAAAAAAACAATAGAAAATGAAACATTATCTGGTTCAACCCACCATTTTAACTTAGAAGTAAAAACAAAAAATAGGACAAATATTTTTTTAAACTGATCAATAAACACTTTCCAAAAAGCTCAGAACTAAACAAAATTTTCAATAGGAATACAATCAAATTAAGTCATAGCTGTATTAGTAATTTAGAAAATTTCAGAAAGAAACAAAATGCCAGAAACTTAAATATCAATGTACAAAACAAGATCATTAATAAGGAATGTAATTGCAGGGACAAAAATAAATGCCCACAAAAGAAGTAATTTACAAAGCAAAAGTATATGACTTAAATGGTCAAAACAACATATTTGGGATCAACCAAAGGTTCTTTTAAGAGCAGATGATTCAATTACAGGTCTACGTTCAAACTAGAAAACTTGAAAAATTATACAAATTGGCTAGCCACATGTAGAAATTGAAATAGCTCTATTTTATATCGAGCGCTGTTTTAAATGAATGTTTTAAATGAAATTGCCAATTTTTTCTTCGTTCCTTTTTCACTTAAGAGTGAAGACATCACAATAATGCCTTCACGAAACTTTCAAGTCATCATAACTTTGCCCAGTTAAGTGACAAACATTTTTACATTAATTCTATTAATGCTCTATCTTGATACCAAGCACTTTGACAAAACTCTGCTTGCCAAAAATGCCTTTCTATTTGTAAACCATTAAAAAAAGCAATCTTGGCACTAAGCGCCATCACACTTTAAAACACACACATATATATATTTGTTTAAACATTATTTTTAATGGATACTCATGTTTTTTTTTATAATTAAACAGTATATTTATTTATATCTACTGAATAATCGAGAGAAATCTTGTTAAGAAAATATGCGTCCTTCAAACCTGCATCCCCCAAAGGGAAACTGTCAATTGATCTGACGTGTCTTAGACCGCTTGACCACAAAGGATTTACAGTTAGACAAAGTATGAAATGATGATTTTAAACACACGCTTTCTTACTTTTGAGACATGATCAGCCAAGCATTTATCATGTATGGCACTTAATTGGTTGAAATACAACTAAAGTCTGGATTTTTTTTTAACCTAATGTACAGTTTTAGCATTTGTGTTTATTTCACCATAGCCTTGTATAGAATGATTTTCTGATCTTTATTTTCATCCATTTTAACTTTCTTTTTGAAATTAGTTTTTCTTATTGCCTTAAATGTTATATTTACTGAATACTTCTGATTAGAAAACAGCAATGGTAATTTTGAATTTTTTTTATTTTTTTTATAATCATCTCACCCCATGCAAGGCATTCTACTGCGACTGTTGCACAGGGGGTTACATAGAGGAAAGTGATGAGAAAGAGGGGTTAGTTATAGGAAATGTCAGTAGGAAGGTAATAGACTGGTGAGCATTCCGAGGATGGGGGTGGAGTAAATGAAAAAAGACCTTGAGAGAATGGATGTGAGTTAGTGTGATAAGAGGTGTCTATTGACCTTACATTTAAATTCCTGGAGATTGTAGCTGTTAGGGAAGCAAGTATATGGAAGGGACTTCCACAGGTGTGAAGTGCGTGAAAGGAAGCTGTTAGAGTAGAATTTCCTCAATTCACTCGATAGAACTTCAAAACCTCGTTTTAACTCTGATTTGAGCAATAAGTCCAATACCAGCTAAAACTTTGATTTGGGCTTAAATTCCAATTCAGGCTGAAAATTGAGTTCTTCAAATCATAAACTCTGCAGAGCTTTAAAACCTTTTTCTTTAACTCTAAATTTAAAACAGATTTTTAAATTAACAAAATTGTGTTACTTTAAAATCAATATAAATTAAAAAATTACAATCCCTAAGTTTTTTCAGTTATTTTAAAACTAGCAGTATAGCTCGGCGTTGCTCGGGTGTAATGAAAGCTTTAAAACTAATCCATGGTCTTGGAGCTCAGACTCAGCCTAAAGAATTTTTGTGTGAAGTTTGGTGAGAATCGGATAAAAATTGTGGATTTGTATAAAGGACATACAGACTGATAAACAGACATGCACACACACACACACACAAATCTTGCCTTTAATATATATATATATATATATATATATATATATATATATAATCGATTTTCTGCACTATTGTAAGAACTGCAACCTTGAAACTTCTGAATATCGTTTCTTATGTCTTTGTCTATGAGTGTATCAAATTTGATTAAAATCGGACCACTCCTTCTATTACCTGATTTTTTCGATTATCAATTTTTGATATTTATCGGGGGTACCTTGACACAAAACCTAGCTAAGAACATTCGCAGATGCTTATAGTACAACTGTGTAAAATTTCAAGAAAATCGGTTCAGCCGTTTCGGAGTTTATAGGTAATGGACACACACACACAAAGTTCTATTTATAAATAAGTTTAGATTTGAATTTTAAATTGTTCCTCTTCGTATCAAACAAAAAAATCTCAATGTTTGATGTTTTATCACTAGGGGAAGGACAAATTTTCAATCTAGAGATCATTGTGATTCCAAAATGGTATATGTCTATGTAGAGTAAATATGGCCAAAGCTAGAGAAATTTTAGATCTACAGACAGAGAGATTTTGGAGTTTATTTAGATTTGATATTATTTCTTTTTTCTTTAAACATTATGTTTAGTAGATGCACATGTTTTAAGTAGACATTCTTGTTTTTTAATAACTATGTCTAGTGGCTGCTGCATTTAAAGAAGCTTCTCTTGTCTAATGATAATGAACAATTTCTTTTAGAATGTTTTAAGAAAAAAGAAAACTAAGGTGTATGCCAGATAGAATTATTCAAACTAATTTTGGCAATTTTCTTTGAGATTTAAAGTGCTTAAAAATCAGTCTTTAAAATATATATATATATATATATATATATATATATATAATATTTTTCCTTTTAACAATATTGTGTTAATAGTTACTTGTTAAGTACTTGGACTGTTTTTATAGCCACTTAATGGTATTATCTTTTTCTCTTTCTTCACATACTAAAAGGAAGTGAGTTTGCCTCTGTCTGGTGTGACCACTACCCTATATTAGACTGTTACTGAAACTGCCTTTATTCTTGACAACCTTAGATACTTACTGATTTGCCTGCCTTTAGGCTGAAGCCCACCGTGACAGCAGTTGTCATCCACTCTGTTATTTTCAAGAATAATGCCTATAATTTGAACTTTGCGCTTTAGCTAAATTGCCTGTCATTCTAGTGCAAAATTTAGCGTCCATCTTTTCTATTTTTTCAACCTTGTGCTAACAACTACAGTAGCAGCGTCAGGTTGATAGAAAACTAAGTGCTTTCTTCAATTGCCTTTAAATATCAATTGTATAAAAGTTTATATCTTGATGCTTTTTCTTTTTTCTTTTGTTACGTTTTCAGCATTTATTTGTTGACTTGGATAAATGCCATCAAGTGCAAAAACAAAGTAGATGCAATATCTAAAAAAAACCCCCAAAAACAATGCAATTTGTGAAAATTTTGAAATGCCATATTTAGTCAGTCACAAGATGTTTGCATTCTTTTTGCATAAGTATACATAAGTAGTTGTGTTTTATGACTGAACTTATATAGATGTTGGAACAATACCAAACTTACTGCAAATATTTCGGTGGCGATATAGCATGTGGCTTATCTCTTTGATTTTGGTATAGTATGTGGCCTACTCGGTTTGAATGCGTCCGGCCTCAGTAAGAGTGTAGATATAAGTATTTTGGTTATTTATTAAAACTAATTATTTTCCCTAACCATTACTAAACAATTATAACACTCTCTTGCAATACACTTTTTATGGTGGAGGCCATATACTATAGAAGTGACAGAATTTCTGAGGCCATATACTACAGAAGTGACAGAATTTCTGAGGCCATATACTACAGAAGTGACAGAATTTCTGAGGCCGTATACTAAAGAAGTGACAGAATTTCTGAGGCCGTATACTAAAGAAGTGACAGAATTTCTGAGGCCGTATACTAAAGAAGTGACAGAATTTCTGAGGCCGTATACTAAAGAAGTGACAGAATTTCTGAGGCCGTATACTAAAGAAGTGACAGAATTTCTGAGGCCGTATACTACAGAAGTGACAGAATTTCTGAGGCCGTATACTACAGAAGTGACAGAATTTCTGAGGCCGTATACTACAGAAGTGACAGAATTTCTGAGGCCGTATACTACAGAAGTGACAGAATTTCTGAGGCCATATACTACAGAAGTGACAGAATTTCTGAGGCCATATACTACAGAAGTGACAGAATTTCTGAGGCCATATACTACAGAAGTGACAGAATTTCTGAGGCCATATACTACAGAAGTGACAGAATTTCTGAGGCCATATACTACAGAAGTGACAGAATTTCTGAGGCCATATACTATACCGGCACCAATACTTGTGTATAAGCCCACTTTAATTTTTTTTTTTTTCCTAGAAAAAGTTTACCTGTGTATAATGTAACCCATGGCTGGTGTTTAGTACTCCCAAATCCCTGATTCTGTGGGTCCTGGACAGTGCTTTGTGATTTCATGATCTTATTAACATTTCTTTTTTTTCTACTCACATTTATATATTTAAAACATTAAACTAAAAATGACTGGTTATTAAAGGTTGTAAAATTTTTACGGATTTTGACATCATCCTGTTTTTTATTTTTTTTTTTGTCTACAATTCAATATTTTTTTTCATAGTGTTGAATGTCTGAAATATGTTCAACTTTGTGATAAGGAAAGTCTCAATTTCATGTTAGAAATTTTGCTGCAATACATTGTTGATTTATTTATGGAATGATCTATGTTATTTACATTGTTTGGACTGTTGTCACCATTTTTATTGTGAACAATGTAAATAATACCTCATCTCAGAAATATAGACAAATATGGAATGATCTATTATTACACATTTCTAATTTGTATTTAGATACATATTATTTATTTTCAATTTTTGTAGTTGAATTATTCACCTATATTGCATATGATCCATTATTGTACATAGGCTGGAATCATCTATTATGACAGGTCTCTAATTTGTATTTAGATACATTGTATTTATTTTCAATTTTTCTAGTTGAACTGTTCACCTATATTGCATATGATCCATTATTGTACATAGGCTGGAATCATCTATTATGACAGGTCTCTAATTTGTATTTAGATACATTGTATTTATTTTCAATTTTTCTAGTTGAATTGTTCACCTATATTGCATATGATCCATTATTGTACAGAGGCTGGAATCATCTATTATGACAGGTCTCTAATTTGTATTTATTTTCAATTTTTCTAGTTGAACTGTTCACCTATATTGCATATGATCCATTATTGTACATAGGCTAGAATGATCTATTATGACAAGTCTCTAATTTGTATTTAGATACATTGTATTTATTTTCAATTTTTCTAGTTGAATTGTTCACCTATATTGCATATGATCCATTATTGAACATAGGCTGGAATGATCTATTATGACAGGTCTCTAATTTGTATTTAGATACATTGTATTTATTTTCAACTTTTTTTCATTGAATTGTTCACATATATTGTACATGATTAGCTTACAGTAAAATTTGTATTTGATATGAATACTACCTTATGGAAATCAAGAGGTAGTAGGGTGGGGCCTCTCATATAATAGATTTGTTGGGTGGGACAGTATCAAATATTCGAGGTTTTGGGGCATGAGACACTTGTACTGGTGCAATTGGTCACCAAAAATACATAAATTTTAAACAAAAATAATACTTGTGTATTGTGTTACCATTACTCTATTTTTTGTGCAAAAATAGTGATCATAAAATTTTCCACTCTTCTTGAGTATTTACATGTATATAAGTAATCTTGATGCAAATTTAATGAAATAACAATTATAATGATTGTCTCTCCTTACATATCATTATGCCCCATGATGCATTTAGAAAGATGGAGTGTTTTTCTATTGCCTTCAGTTTGTAATTCCAAGTTATCCTCCTCTTATCATGGGTACCACCAAATCCATTTTATTATTTAATCTATATCTTGGAGTGGGAAGAAGGATTTGTGCCTTTACCAAGAGTATTGGTGTGAAAGTGAATGCAGCATACTATACAGGAATTTTTCTTGACCTGTCAGTTCCATTTTGTACTTTGAGAATTGTTATGACACTTTTACATCAACGGTGTCTTTGTTTGGGTAGATAACATTTTGCTTACTTTTACTAAGCTCAGTTCAATTCACTGTTTGGTCCTGGGCATGAGATTAAACTGCATCCGGCAGCAAGGCCTCTGACGGGGAGGTTGTGAGGAGCATAGAACCACCTCTTAATTGCTGCTGTTCTCAGGTCCACCCCGATCTGAAGTGGTAGTACCTGTTAGGGTCCCAGATATGGGCAAACAGTTAACCCCCAAACTGGAGACAAAACACTATGAAAGTATAAAAATAGACTTTTATAGAAAAATATACATTTTTGAAGGAAAAATATTACCAACAATACATTTGGGGAGAAAAAAATTATTACCATAACATATTCTTGAAGGAAAAAAAAAATTTTAACAAAAGATTTTTGAATACAAAATAAGAAGACATCTTCAGTTTTCTAAAATAAAAGTTTTTTTTATTAAAATCCAACTAAATCAACTCTAATCGACTATAACTGAACATTAAAAAAAAGTACCTTAGCACACCACCTTTTTAGCATTAAATAACCCACAGAGGTGTTGATGTGCCTTTAAACAAAACTGAAACTCAAAATCTGAATAAATCAACCTTCTCACTATAACTGAACATTAAAAAACAAATACC
Source organism: Ascarosepion bandense (assembly GCA_037127315.1). Taxonomy (NCBI): domain Eukaryota; kingdom Metazoa; phylum Mollusca; class Cephalopoda; order Sepiida; family Sepiidae; genus Ascarosepion; species Ascarosepion bandense. The sequence goes on from JBBBDQ010000828.1 coordinate 8,679,590, forward strand.
TTAAAACCCCACCTTTTTGGCATTAAATAACCCACAGAGGTGTTGATATGCCTCTAAACAAAACTGAAACTCAAAATCTGAATAAATCAACCTTCTCACTATAACTGAACATTAAAAAACAAATACCTTAAAACCCCACCTTTTTGGCATTAAATAACCTACAGAGGTGTTGATATGCCTCTAAACAAAACTGAAACTCAAAATCTGAATAAATCAACCTTCTCACTATAACTGAACATTAAAAAACAAATACCTTAAAACCCCACCTTTTAGGCATTAAATAACCCACAGAGGTGTTGATATGCCATTAAACAAAACTCAAGCTCAATTCACTGTTTCAAAACTTACATACCCGTTTGAAAATTTATTATTCTACACAACAAGAAAGAAATTGGGTGTGGCTCTTCAGAGTAATCTTTGTTTTAATTTCTTCTTTTTAAGTATTTTCTTTTTTGTTAAAGATAAGTCCAACAAAGTAACTTATATATAGAGAATAACTCTTTCAAAAAATAGTTATTTCCTGTAATTAATGTCTGCAGATGTGGTTCATATAAAAAAAAAATTCAATTGCCCATGGGACTGTTACTCTTCCCATCTCATGCAATGCCAGGTATTTACTCCTAGTTAATAATGAAATTAATAAAATTGTTACCTGTTATTTTGTATCATGTCCTACTTTTAAAAGAAATGTAACAGGTTTATGATTGGTCTAGTAAAACAATAACACTATATAATTATATGTAGTTATTAAAAGGAAAATAATTTAATTACCTTAGGTTTCAACAAAGATTGTTTAGTAAAATGGTAAAAAATTTTCTGTCATTCTTTTTATAATTCAAAATTTCAATGCAAAAAGTTTTTAGTTTTGTTTTGTTTTCTCACAATCCTCAGATTGTTTTAAATTGTAAAACTATTATGCACGAAGCTTGCATCAGAAATAAATAACCTCTGGCAAGAATTGAACTCACAACCAATAACCTTGAGTGCCTGTCTATCTTACCTTATCAATTAGCCTATGAAAGACCAGCTAGCAGGGATCATTTGGTTAGATTGCTACACAATTTTCTTTTATAATATATTCATACCATTTGAGTGTAGCAGTGCGAGAGAAAAAAAAGCAACAGAAATATGAAATAAAACCTAGTTAAAAATTAATAATGAAAATGCTTCATCTAAAAGTTTTGCACACTTTAAGACTATTATATCTATTACTAATACAAAAATAACAAAATAAAGAAATTTGAACAACTTAATGGTAATTAACCATTTCCTCATAGGAAATAGTCAGAATTCATTGACCAAACAGCATTAATGTCAGTTGAAATTTATAAAATCTTTTCCTTTAAAACACTTTTTCAGCAAATTAAACTTAACATCATTCACTCTTGTATTAGGTAATAAAGTGTTTCTAATTTACAGTGTGAAAATGTTTCAAAATAGTGCAATTATTTTAATAAAATTAGTTTGTAAACAAAATGTAATCTTTTCTCTTTCTGAAGATACATTTCTTTCCCGTGTTTGAGGAATAGTTTTTATTTAACGTTTCTTTAAATTATGTTGCTACTTTAATGAACATCACATTTTCTGCATTTTCGAAGTTGACAATTTCATAGTTGCTTTTCAAATTTGTTGTACTTAGAGTTGTGGCTTCTTACACATATCAAAACAGTTTCATCTTAAAGAAAAAATGGATGCTTGTGAATTTGGTAGGTTAATCATATGGTTTTGAAGTTGTCTTTCACAAATAATTTCTAAGTTGAGAACTTTACTGGATAAATTTTAGATTTTAAAGTTAGCAAAAACTTTACCATCTTTTAAATAAAAATTAAAATGTGTAATTAATAATAACATTGAAAATATTCTTACTTCCTTACTGGGTTTATGGGGTGGGTGTCTAGTTTTTAAAAAAAAATAGGAGAAAAGTCAGTATTCTCTTTTGATATTCTTTTGTATTAAACTAATTCAACCAGTCTCTATAAGTTATGTGTCTCTTTCTTCTAATCTGTCCTGTGAGTATTAAATTTTCGAAGCCCTTTCTTATTAAACGCTCTCAAAATTTCAGTTGTTTCTTCCTGATATTAAGTGTGTTTCTTTGTTTTATTGCTAATATGTTCAGTCAATGGTATTCTCTAGAACCACATTTCTGTTACTTTAAAATATAAGATTACATGTGGGTTGATATTTCTGCCTCATTTTCTAACCCACTATTTAGGATCACAGTATCTGCGCATTGTGAAAATGTGCTACATCTGAAAAAGACTCCAGAAATTCATTGGAACTTGTTTTTCTAATCACATGATGTGTGGGTAGTGTAATGGATATTGATTTGGAATTGGTAGACCGAGTTAAAATTTCAGGCTAGTCTGTTATGTCCAGTACTGTAAAATTGGGAAAGGCTTGAACTCATCCTTCCCATTAGCAGGAAATGGTTTTAAATATGTCGGTAGACTGGCCTCTTTAGCTTTGAATGGCAACCAGTCTAAGAAAAAGAAAACTCTGAATTCCAAACCATTGAGATGGCAGTTGGAAACCACTATCCAGTCTTTCCAAAGAAAGTACGGCAAACATAAAGGAGTGTCTAAAGGACTGTTGTTCCTATGATACTTCTATTATTTTAATTACCTTCACTCCTTGGCAGTATTTATTGTTTTAAAAAGCGAATTAGAATTATTATAAAATCTCATATGATGAAATTAAATTTATACATTTTTTGTTCTTGAAAATTAACAATAAACATACCAAACACTTTATCAGATTGTTTACAAGAATCTAAATTTATTTATAAATGGAACTTTGTCTTTGGGTGGGGGGTGTCTGTTACCTATAGACTCTGAAACTGCTGAACCGATTTTCTTGAAAATTTACACAGTTGTACTATAAGCGTCTGCGAGTGTTCTTAGCTAGGTTTTGTGTAGAGGTACCCCCGATAAATATCGATAATCGAAAAAATCAGGTTATAGAAGGAGTGGTCTGATTTTAATCAAATTTGATACACTCATAAACAAAGACATAAGAAACGATATTCAGAAGTTTCAAGGTTGCAGTTCTTACAATAGTGCAGAAAATGGAGACTAAACTATCACCCGGTTCACACTCCACCCACGTCTATTGAACAGGTGAAGAGGCTCATCCCTTGTTTCCTGTTTAGGATGTGGTTTCCGGCTTTCTCTTTTCCAATCTTTTCACTCCTATGTAGCCCCCTGCACATCAGTGGCATTACCGCCTTGCTCGGGGTGATATGATTAAAAAAAAAAATATATATATATATATATATATATATATATATAAAAAACTCAAGATGTTTGTGTGTGTCTGTTTATCTGCCTGTATGTCTGCATTTTTTCAGCCCTTTTATTTTAGTTTTTGCCTTGGATTTGGTTCTAAGTAGGTATAATTGTAGTTTTTAGTCTCAGCCATGATACTATTTACTCAGAGGACTTATTTAGCCTTCAAAATTCAGTTTACGATGAAAAAAAACTTATTTGATATCAATACCATGAAATCAAAATTTGACTTACATCCATTCATTTTTCTTTCAGTCTACGGTTTCGCTTTAACTGGAAACAACTATTGCTTTTTAGTCTTTCCTGTCAACGTCCGAAGAGTCTGAGCTCCAGGACCATGGATTAGTTTTAAAGCTTTCATTACACCTGAGCAACGCCGGGCTATACTGCTAGTTAACAGTATTTACAAGAATAATTTTATATTTACAACATTCTAAAAAACACACTTATAATAAAAGCCGTGTGTCCATCTGTTAGAAGGTCTTATTGGCAAGAATAAATAGGTCAAGCTTCTTTTTCTTGAAAGATGTGTGAGGTGAGCAGAGGAGTTTGGATGAAATTTGCAACTGCAGGTTAAGTCCTTTGATGTCTTTGGAGGAAGGAATGGCTGCATTTCATTGGAACTGTTTTTGTTTATGTATGTATGTCATTTTCTCGCTGAAATCAAGAACATGTCTTTCCTCATAGATGTCAAATAAAATTTTTGGGATGTGGAGTTATCATTATTTACATTCAGACTAAAGTCCTCATCTTTGTTGTTATTATCACCTGATCACCTTCTGCTTGAATTTCTGGGATGAGGAGTTATCATAATTTATATTCAGAGTAATGTTCCCATCTTTATTGTCATTATCACCTTTTGCCTTTTGTCTGAATTTCTGGGATAAGGGGGTATCATTATTTATATTCAAACTAATGTCCTCATCTTTGTTGTTATTATCCTTTTATCACCTTCTGCTTGAATTTCTGAGATTAGGAGTTATCATTATTTACACTATATTTGGACTATTGGCGATAACAAAGATGAAAGCGATAGTTTGAATGTAAATAGTGTAAATAAGATTTTATTATATGAGTGTGAATAAGATTTATTCATTACATGTGATATAAATTGTTAGACCATAAAACTGCTATGCTAGAAATTTTAATGATCTAGAGTTAGTACAAAATATTTTCTCTTTTTTTCTTTTTAGAATTCTGAAAGTGATATTAAAAAAATAAAAATATGAATACAAAATAAATAAAATTTTCTGTAATAAAAACAAACTTATAAACTTTTAATTTATTTGGGGATTTATATCAATCAAAGAATTTTGTTAGAGAAATAGATATAAAATGATTTGCCACTCATATCCATGTGTGCCTGACTTCTAGGGCGGCTAAACAATCCCTGTTGCAGATTATTGCTCAGGTACATTTGTGTTTATTCAACACGCAGAACACCTGTTTATGCTGCTATTGTACTGAGTGGACTTTTAGTTACAGTTTCTGGGAGGAAGCACATTATCTGGTGTGATCAACAGTCTGAACAAGGCTAGCATGTTGAATCCTCAGTCACGATGACTTGTGACTTCATGCTAGCACAACCATCAATGGCTCTCAAATGCTTTCATCTACCCAATTTCACTCACATTGCTTTGGTCCGCATGTGGTGTGGTTTTCAGTTACTTTCCAGTGGTGCCACATACTGGAATCACCTCTCCAGCTTGATCCCATCAAGAAGTCACATTTCTGATAAAAAAAACCATGGTGAGATTTGGATCTAGATCTGGATTTCATGGCCAGAAAACAGATGTTCTAACATTTGGCTCTCGTGTTGGAAAACAAATGTTCTAACCACTTGGCCACCTGCCTATAAAAGTAAGAAAAATGACATATTTAAACTAAGTATATCATGAAACTGAATGAAACTTCTTCTCATGTACATTTAAACACAAATATTATTTTTCCCCTTCTAGTATTTGTATGTGAGAAAAAGTTGTTTTTTTTAATATACATTCTTGCCAATATTTTCTGATATCAATAAAAAACAAACTTTTTTTTTCTTATCTTTCCTCTTTTGTTGAAGAATAACAACAAAAAAAAAAAATTATTTTAGTTGTAAAAAGATAAAACAAATGACTTATGTTGCAATTTTTAAACATAAAACCCTTATATTTCGGAATTGGTTTTTTTCCCTTGATTAATTGCAAATTCGTTTTCTAACCATGAGACATACGTTCAAGTCTTATCGCTTGTTTCAGGAAGATGACTTCTTGATCTCATTGATGTGGTTAGGCAAAAGCAGCATGCCATCACACAGGTTGACCCATGTTGATTTAATCTGATATAACTTCACCAGTCAAATAAATTTTTATTGATATTTACCGGTGCTCTCACCAGGCAACAGATGTGACTCAGGGTCAATTTTAAGGTGGATTTGTTGGCAGTACCGTGGAAGAATACCCAAACCTTTTTGGCACTTCCCTTTTTTTGGGGATGCCTGGGAGAGGTAAAGCCTTGGGAGATGGCTCCCTGAAGCTTTGGTTAAGATATAAATCTCAGCCAAAGGCAAATAGTTTTATATCTCCTAGTGGGGAAACCATAAGTTTATATAAAACTTAGTGGGCAGAATCCATTTCAACTGCAGGCAGAACAGGTTAACTTATTAAAGCACAAGTTTATATTAGCTGAAGGCTATTAGTTCAATACTTGTGCTGAGTAGTAAATATACATTTGAGCTATTTAATAACATTGAATTCACTTAGGCGCAAATACCCTTGGGAAAGGTATTAATCCGTCTCTTCCTTTTAGTTATGTGTTAAATAACAGGATAGATTGGGTTCTGTAGCCTTGGCTGGCAACCAGTCTACCACAGAAAGCAATGGCAACCTACTGTGGGATAATCTTCTGCCCAGTCAGTCATGTCTCTTTCGAGACATGATCACTGAAGCATGTTTCATGTATGGCACTTAACTGACTGAATAACATAGCGTCAGGCATCAATTTTGTTGACAAGTTACAGCTTCTTTCAGTCAAAAGGTTGTGACTTAAACATTTCCCTTTGGCCTGATCATCACCCACAAGTGAAGAAAAAATAATTTCTAGCAGTAAACTAGATTTTATTCTTGGGTTAGAACCTACTACTATAAGTGAGCAAAGTTGAGATGAAACATAGGTGGGTGGGGGAGGTGAACAGTCTAGCAGGTGTGTCTTCTCTGTCCATCATCTCTGAGGCCCGCTTCATTTGTCTGTGTCTTTTTTACAGTAATGGTCAGGTTTATAGCTAACATGATTTTGTCCTGTGGTCTTCATCTAAGAAAATTATATCCTCATCTTTGTTGTTTTGACCAGTAATTCTTTCTTGAGATTTTTCTAGCTTTTTTAATGTTGTATGAAGCTGAATGTGCATTGTGGTACAGTGGATATCGGCTCGGAACGAGAAACTGGGGAGCTAAGTTTGAATTCCAGTTGAATCCATTGCATTCACTTACGCACAAATACCCTTGGGAAAGTTATTAATCCGTCTCTTCCCTCCAGTTATGGGTTGTTCTATAGCCTTGGTCGGCAACCAGTCTACCGCAGAAAGCAATGGCAACCTATTGCGGGATAATTTTCTACCCAGTCAGTCATGTCTCGAAAAAGACATGATCGCCCAAGCGTGTTTCACGTATGGCACTTAACTGAGTGATTTGTGTGTAAGTGAATGCAATGAATTCAACTGGAATTTGAACTCGGCTCCCCGATTTCTTGTTCTGAGCCTATATCCACTGCACCACAACGCACATCATATTCTTGGGAATAGATTGTTCTAATTCCATGTGCCATGCCTTTTCTGGATATCTTAGTTTTGGTTATTTGTCTTCAGTAACTCAACTCTTTTGAGTTTTTGTTACCTCTGCTGTAGCCAGGTATTGAACTCATTACTCTTTGGGTCATATCACTTTTTGGGTCATTCAACCAACACTTTTATCCATTTGGCCATGTGCTACCCTCATGAAGTAAATAAAGGATTCAGTTCAAAATTACAAACATCAAATTGGTATTTAATTTCTTTTGAAGAAATCCCCTTCAGAAACCACACACTTTATCCATTGTATTCACTTACGCGCAAATACCGTTGGGAAAGGTATTAATCTGTCTCTTCCTTCCAGTTATGGGTTAAATAGCAGGACAGATTGGGTTCTATAGCCTTAGTCGACAACCAGTCTACCGCAGAAAGCAATGGCAACCTATTGCGGGATAATCTTCTGCCCAGTCAGTCATGTTTCTTTCGAGACATGATTGCCCAAGCGTGTATCACGTATGGCACTTAACTGACTGATGAAGCTGAAACATGATCATCATTTGACAAAATATGCAGACTATATATATCAGTTGTGCTAAAGTCTTCAGCACTTTAATTAAAAATAAAAAAGGGGTGCTGTATACTTTTGCAAACACCTAATAAACCAAGAATTAATTATATCTGTCATAACTTTAATAAGATAGAGAATTTTGCAGGTGGAACAGGTTAACTTAATAAAGGACAAGTTTATATTAGCTGAAGGCTATCAGCTCAATACTTGTGCTGGGTAGTAAATGTGCATTTGTGCTATTTAACAACTGAAGCCTTGTGAGTGAAATTAAGTAGACAGAATGGTTTGGAATCTCTCAATAGTTGTGCTAGTACAAAGTCACCAATTATTGTAACCAAGGATTTAAGCATAATTAGCCTTGTTGGACCATACTAGATGATCTCCATCCCACTAGAAACTGTGACTAGCGCATTTAGCATACTTGCAGTTTAAACCAAAAGTGGACACTGTGAATGTTGAACAAATGCAAATGTACCTGAGTAAAAATGCAACAGAAAGATGATTAGCCTGTATAATACCAAGTAACCTTGCTGGTTTATCATAAAAATGCATGAAACTTGAGCTTTTCTTTATTTCTGCTTTGATAGCTTTCTTAGTTAAATAATTCACGTATACATTATATATATATATATATATATATAGACCTTGTTAATTTCCATTATTTTTTTTTTATTTTTTGGCAAACCCCAGAAGCCATATTCTGACGCTTCTAAAATGCACATATGTTCCTGATTAGCCAAAAGAAATAAAAGCATCAATGTAGAATTGTGGGTAAGGAGCAGGGTTAGGAAAATCCTGGAACATTTTTTTTTTTTTTTTTTTACCTCTCTCAAAAATCTTAGCCTCTGGCTGATAGAAAGAGAGAACCACTCTAGCTCTCACCTGCCTCTTGAAATTCAGGGCAGGCTCACTTTATTCTCTATAATAAGAAAGAAAGAAAAAATTTATTGATTTATTTAGTTGTGACTTATTTTATGTAAAAAGATTAATTATAACCTTTGGCTTAGTTGAGCTATGCCAATGCCGTGCCGTTAAGATAGATATTTTATTCCATTTTGTTATGGTTTGTCACAAAGAAGAGAATTTCCCTCTTTTCCCCCCTTGTCTTTCCGAGCAGGTTTTCTAATTCAAATTTTTTTGTCGTTGCCTGGACTTTGTTGCTTTTTATTTATTTTTCACATACCTTCTATGTTGTGGCTGAAAACATGAATAATTTTTTTTTTTTTTTTTTTTTTTTGATAAATTTTTTACCCCTTGTAGGATTATAGCCAAAGTTCAACTAATAGTTTAACTGTTATATACTTGCAGCCCACACCCCCAACTACATTTAAAGAAAAAAACAAATCAGTTTTGATCGTCTCCACTCCTACTTTGCTTTCAGCTATTTTGAGTTTACCTTCTCTCCAGCAAAGCATATGAGAAACGAGTGAAATTGATATGAATGCATGCAGGTCTTTCTTTCTATTGTCTGATTTTCTGCCCAAGTACTAATTCCTTTGAGGGGAGGGGGATTACTTTGGTAAATTATGGCAAAACATGGAGTAATTCATTTGTATCCTGTTTAATTTAAAAATTAGTTTCTTTGTATTCATTGTTTGTAAAATCCCACCTCCAAAAAGTTCTGAAAATATATATATTTTATTTGCTAATCCTGTAAGTTGTATTAGTCATATAGCTATAAACGTAGTCACATGTAAAAAGACAAACGCAAAACTGCATTTGCATATTTTTTTGACGACATTAAGTATGAAAAGAAAACACGCACACACACAAACATATATATAATATTATATATAAATCATATTATAAATGTGGCTTCCCAGTGTCTCTTCTACAAATACTTTCACGGCTCCTGCTCCGATGAACTTAGCTCACTGGTGCCCCCCTATATATGAATTTACTCAAGCCACAAGATTAGCAACTAGGTCCCACCCTTTTACTGTGAAACCAATAAATTGTAAATGCAAATTCTACTCCATTAGCTTCTTTTCTTACACTTTCTGCCTGTGGAATTTCTTTCTGTTTACTTGCTTCCCCGACAGCTACATTCTCCAAGAATTTAAATGTAAAGTCAATAGTCATCTCCTATCTCCTATCTCACCTGCATCCTCTCTCATCAGTATTCTCATCCTTCTCTTACCCACTTCCTGACACCTCCTATAACCTATCACTCTTTCTCATAACTTTCTTCCTATGTAAGCCCCTGTGCACCAGTGGCAGTAAATTGCCTTGTTTGGGGCGATAAGATTATTAAAAAAAATATTGTTCAGACTGGAATTTTGAACAAAAACCTTTATTTAGTTCTTGGGAATCAGTCAGTTAAGTGCCATATGTGAAACATGCTTGGGCGATCATGTCTCGAAAGAGACATGACTGACTGGGTAAAAGATTATCCCGCAGTAGGTTGCCTTTTTTAATGTTGTATGAAGCTGAATGTGTGTTGTGGTACAGTGGACATCTATTGCAGAAAGCAATAGCAACCTACTGTGGGATAATCTTCTGCCCAGTTAGTCATGTCTCTTTCGAGACATGATCGCCCAAAGTGTGTATCACGTATGGCACTTAACTGACTAACTGAATATAATAGTTGGAAACCTAATTAAAACTTCTACAGAGCATAAAGGAGGGGATCAGTTTCCTATTGTTATGAAGTAATAAACTGATCCCCCACTAATTATACTTGATATAATAATGTAACATAATCTAGCTCTTCTTCCTCCAGCTATGAGTTAAATGGCAGGACAGATTGGGTTTTATCGCCTTGGCTGGGAAGCAGAAAGCAATGGCAACCTACTGCGGGATAATCTTTTGCCCAGTCAGTCATATCTCTTTCGAGACATGATTGCCCAAAGTGTGTATCACGTATGGCACTAAACTGAAATTTTGATGCCTCAAAAGTCACTCAATTTTAATTGCTAACAGAAAATGGAAACAATTTCTGTATACTGAGAAACCAGTTCCATCATAATGGAAACTTTTGAATCTGCTATTTTTTCTGCTAACTCATATTTAGATGGACACTTTTCCCGAGCATGCTTCTTGAATACCATACTCACCAATCATTCTTCTTTGTGTTCGTGATGCATTTTGTTTTCAGAAAAACATAGGAGAAATAGAACACTTGTAGGTTAATTTTATTATTATTATTGGATATAGAATAACAGCATATGTTTAGAAAATTACTTGCTGCCTCGATACACTAAATATATATATATTGTTAAATATAAGAGACAATGAATGTCTATTATGTTTGATCATGAGCCGTTCTAAACGTTGTATTTTGGCTTTAATTTCAGTTGAAAATAAAGACAAAAATTCTCCAACAGTTGGATATTTTTTTTTATTAAGTTGGTTCTAAGCTTTTGGCTCACATGAGCCATCTTCAGAGAGGTTATAAGGACGGTAACACAAAAACATCCACCATCAGTGACAATTTTGTGTTGACATAAAACTTTGCAAGGCAACAGCAATAGTTACCAAAATTAACAAATGCAGTTCACAAATTTGCAATGTCATTACACCGCGTGATAGTGCGAAATGACAACAGAACCATACATTCAAATGCAATGTTTTTTATTAATTTTTATTAATTTGCTTCTAAGCTTTTTGGCTCACATGAGCCATCTTCAGAGAGATTATTTAGACTGTCCTACAATAAATTAATAAAAAATTATCCAAATGTTGGAGAATTTTTGTCTTTATTTTCAACTGAAATTAAAGCCAAAATACGACGTTTAGAACGGCTCATGATTTAACATTATAGACATTCATTGTCTCTTATATTTAACAGTATATGTTTAGAATATATATATATATATATATATATATATATATATATATATATATATTTGTTTTCACTGTTTTTAAAGTATTTACTTGTCTGACAAACAATACTGCTAATAGAAAGTGGTGGTGAAGTTCCATACTACATTCAGTTCATCTGTGCTGAACTTTTGGGTAGGCCTTTGTATATAATATTAATGTTTGCTTTTTTTTTTTTTTTTGTAATATTACTTGTATTTTCTTTTCTTTAGACATTCTTCTGCTTTGACATCATAGAGAGATATCAAAACTCTGCATCACTTTAATCTACCATCCTAAGTAGTTGGGTGGTTTTATTTATTTGATCTTTTTCTTAGTTTCATAATTTGTATATTCAGATGGCATATTTCCAAAATTAAGTGTTTTCTTTTTTCAATTTATTCGGTTAAAAAATGTTTAAACCTGTGCCCATAAAATGTTTGCCACCTTTTATCTTGTATTGAAAATTGACTCAAGAGATGAAAATGTTTAACAGTTTAAATAAAAAATGAAAATAGTGAATAACGAATCTGTTTCGAATACATATATTCCAGAGAACTCTGCTTGTATTCAGAGTTCGTTAAAGCTTTCATTTAGGCCAATATGAATGATCTCTAACAATTCTACTACAATTTAACAAATTTTTGTTTTTAGCCATTTTGATAATGGCTAATCTACTCTGAGGGACTGATTATTGACCCCCAACGCAGCTGACACTGAACTAGAATACCATCACTGGAGAAGAACTTTCACAAACATCGTATGTTCTACCATGAAAGTTCTAATAAACTGAACTCTTTCACAGAATATGTCTCAGCCCAAGTTTGAGTATTTCACAGATGCGCCTTTCTACAAAGAAGCTTTAACAACACAAGACAGAATCTACATAAAGAAATAAAATAGTCTCTGGGCACTTGCTGGCTACAAGGCATCAGCTGCCCTCAAATTCAGTTGATGGATTCTATCAAGCCTTTGTAAAACTAAGTAAGGACGGTTTGTTTTCTTCAGTATTAGCAAAACAATATTGAGCTGAATTGATACAAGATACCTTCATAAATGGGTATCATCAGGATTTGGACAATCAGTTTTGCAATGTGGCTCATTAAACTGATTGCTTGGTGGAGTTTGCACTTGTTTGCACCTGGCTTCTTAGGCAGTGCTATGAAAATCGACTTGCTTAGGTCATCTGGTATTACACTACCATTATAAATTTCAGTTATTATTTCTGTAATTTTGTCTGTGCCGAATTCTTGCAGGGCTATCAGCAGCTCTATGACTATGCCGTCTGGTCCAGCTGTTTCGTTTCTATTCAGTTTGACCATTGCAGTTTTCACTTTGGACTTTAATATTTCCTGTCCGTCCTTATCTTTGTGAATTATTGGTTGCTTTCTCTTGTTGTGGAAAAGATGTTTTATATATTCTTTGCATCGCTGGAATATTTCCTCTTTCTCCAATATGATTGTTCGATCCTTGGATTTTATACATCCTGTTGAGGACCAGGTTTTTTTGTCCAGTCAGTTCTTTTATTTCTTTGTGCATGTCTGCTTTATTATTCCTGCTCAATCTCTCTACTTCTGCACATTTGTTGTTGAGCAATTCTTCTTAGCCTGTCTGCATTTTCTCCTTAGGCTGTCTTAAAAAAGAAAAGTCTTAATTAAATGCACATTTTTCTCTCTCTCTCTCTCTCTCTCTAGGCAAGAGACATGCATAGTTATTATGCCTTGCGAGAAGAGACAAATGCTTATAAGGCTTACGGCCTATTATGTTGACTACACCGGTTCTCGCTCGATCACTGAAGTTAAGCAGTGTTGAGCCTGGTCAGTACTTAGATGGGTGACTGCTTGGGAATACCAGGTGCTGTAAGCGTTTATGGACGGATGTGCGTTGTGGTGCGGTAGATATCAACTCGGAAAGAGAAATCGGTGAGCAGAGTTTGAATTCCAGTTGAATACCCTGCATTCACTTAAGCAGTGGTACCCTTGGGAAGGTATTAATCCATTCTTTCCCTCCAGTTATGGGTTAAATAACAAGAGTAGGACTTGGGGACCCTACCCTTAAAAACAAATCCCAATGAATCTTGATACAAACAAAAACAATAAAACAAATAAACTAAACAAAACAAATCAAAACGATTTTCAGCATTAAATGACCTAATGAAGGTTGATATGCTGGTTAAATGAACCAACCAACCAACCAACAAATGCTATATATGCATAAAGCAGGGATATTGGCTTAAAGTTTGTGGAAGTACACAGGGGAGCAAAAGTATCTTGTTTGAAATCAGTGGATACACTTGTAGTCTATAACTACAACAATAGTGATCATGATTAACTGTTGTGGGCGCGTACCCACTGACACTTATAGACTCTTCCAGTTATTATTTAAACCATAAGGTTTATATTCTCAGGGCAGTAGATCCAGGAGCAGCCCACCAGGTAGGCATGACTTACTGCCACTCTTGTAGTTATATTTTTCCTTGTTAAATACAAAATGTTAAACCTAGTATCCGTTGTCCGAGTTATTCTTTCATGGCTCCACTATTGGATCCACATCAAGTTGGCGATGAAAATGTTCATACTCAACAAGGGATACCCCACCTCAATAAAACCTTTGTTCGTGGCCCCTTTTCAAGGTTACAACATTACCACATCACTAATAAATGGCATTGATTGACATGGGGAGCGCAGAAAACTTCCTTAATGCAAGTAATGTGAAAGAAATTTCATGTAGTACGTATCCATGACTAAACAAATGGCTACCTCATCCCTTTCCATACAAGTACTGGGATATTGTTTAGTTCATCTAAAAATAAAGGGTATTTTATACCAAGGAGTAAGATATCTGATAATGAAGGATTTATGTTACGATATAATATTAGGGCACCACTTCTTGTGTCAACATTTGGCGGACCTGAAGGAGACTACCACCATCTTTTTAAATTTTTTTTTTTTTTTTTTTCACTTTTTTCAGTGCAATCTTATCGATGACACCCTAAACTTTCCGATTGACAAAAATAATTTGGAAAAATTTCAATATTTCAACAATTTTAGTGGGAGCTCAGTTTTTCATAGAACGTTATAGTAAATCGATACTCCATTTTGGAACCACTCGCCAGTACAACATTACCACCACCTGTAAATTTGTTGATTATCAATTTTTTTTTTACTTTTTTCAGTGCATTTTTATTGATTAAACCCTAAACTTCCTGATTGACAAAATAATTTGTAAAAATTTAAAAAAAATGAAAAGTTTTAGTGGGGGCTCAGTTTTTTATACAACTTTATAGTAAATCGATCCTGTGCAATATATTTTTTTACTTGTGCATATTTAACAACTGAAGAAAACTTGATAAAGATGAATAGTAGAGCAACAACTCACCCCAAAAAAAAACAAAACAAAGCAACCCCAACGCGAGTGGTTACAAAATTGAGGATCAATTTTCTATAACGTTGTATGAGGAAGTGAACCCCCACAAAAAAATTGTTTAAATATTGAAATTGTTTCAATTTTTTTTGATAATCAGAAACTTTATGTAATAACCGATAAGAATGTGCTGAAAAAAAGTAAAAAAATAAGAAAAACAACAAATTTAAAGGTAGTGGTAGTCTCCTTCAGGTCTGCCCAACATTCATTAGTAGAAATGTGTCTTTCCTAGAGGCTCATCCCTTGTTCCCTGTTTAGAATGTAGTTTCCGGCTTTCTCTTTTCCAATCTTTTCACTTTTCTTTTTTTTTCTTTCTTTTTTTTCAATTGGAGTAGATAGACTAAACTATCGCCCGGTTCACACTCCACCCACGTCTATTGTACAGGTGTAGAGGCTCATCCCTTGTTCCCTGTTTAGGATGTGGTTTCTGGCTTTCTCTTTTCCAAATCTTTTCACTCTCATGTAGCCCCCTGCACATCAGTGGCGTTACCGCCTTGCTCGGGGTGATACGATTAAAACAAACAAAAAAAAAAGAATACATATATTTAGAAGAACTCTGCATGCATTCAGAGTTCATTAAAACTTATATTTAAGCCAATACAAATTGTCTCTAACAATTCTACTACAGACACATTTAAAGGATGAAAATAGTGAAGGCACATTTAAACAAGGAAAGAAAATAGTGAAGATATTTTAAACTGAATACTTGTCATTTGTGATTATAGATTAATATTATTAATGTGGAAAATGAAATCAGTGTGTCAAGTTCAAGTCCTGGACAATTCTTGTATTCACTTAGCATTAATATTTCCAATCTTTTCACTATTACGTAGCCCCCTGCACATCAGTGGCGTTACCGCCTTGCTCGGGGGTGATACGATTAAAAAAAAAAATTATTGGGAAAGGCATTAACCCATTTTTTCTGCCTCCAATTATTGATTTAACGACAAAAGAGACTTGGCTGTATAGCTTTGGTTGGTAACCAGTGTTATATATGCCACCTGGTTCTCCGATGATGACGATCATCTTTACAGAAAAATGACACAGAACTTGTGTGTGTGAGAGTATGTATATATATATATATATATATATATATATATATATATATATATATATATATGTTTGTTTGACTCAGTTGTGTGGGGTGGTAGTCAGAGGAAAATCATGGATATGTAGGAGTTGTCAGTAGTTCTCTTTTTTCTGTCTTCTGCTGCCTCTCTGCTCTCTTCTGCCTTTGGCCAGATAAAACCCCAATCTTATATAAGCTGAAATTCCTCAAATTCTGCTTAATTGTGTCATCTATAACTAGACACACCTATTAATCATTTTCACTGTTTATTGCCTTTGTTTGCTATTATTTTTATTTTTTGACCTTGAAACCGGCTGCCCTGATGCAAACACTTTTGTTGGTCATTGTTTCTGTTGTGGAGTAGTTTTCGCACTGAAAGTTTTAATCGTGCTATGTTGGTTGCTAATCGACTTAACATACCCAAGATGTTAGGAACTTGGTAATCTTCCATTGTATGCTGACTCCTTATTATTCAGCTAACTGCCTAGTAGTTCTACTGAACTTCAATAGAACACTAAAGAACTCTCTAGAACTTCTAAGAACTCCAATGAACTTCCCAAGTTAACTTCCTGTTAAATCTTATTAATATAGGAGGCAGAGTTCATTATCTGAGGAATAGGTGCGTTTCACGATAACATTAATATAGGAGGGAGAGTCCATTATCTGAGGAATAGGTGCATTTCACGATAACATTAATATAGGAGGGAGAGTCCATTATCTGAGGAATAGGTGTGTTTCACCATAACAGTTTCTGATACCAAACACATTTCTGTCAGGTTACAGAAATACATAACATTCCTTTGACGCCAGCTACCTTTGATGTAAACACACTTTTGTTTGTTACTGTTTACATTCCTGCCTTTGACAAAAATCATATTTGTGTGGGTCACAGAAGAAATATATTATACAAGTCTAAGAAAAGGCAAACTTTGAATTTAAAAAACTATGGAGAAAGTGGCAGGAAACGACCTCACTCTTTTTTTCCCCAAGAAATCATAGCAATTTATGGTTAACAAAGAAAAGGAATCTGCAGAGAGCCATGTTCACCCATGTCCATGACGTGGCATTAAAGGGAAAACAAGTTCTTATACTTGCTTTTGTGAATATTATAGGAGCTACCAAAGAACTGTCACAATTGCTTCTTTAGAGTCTTTTGCAAGATGTTGAAGTATAAATTGCAAATTGTTTCAAGAGATAAAAAATATGTAATGTGGTAAATTTGAAATCAGTTTAATTTCTTAAACATTTGTTTATTTATTCTTTTCTGTTTTTTTTTTAGTTCTTTGATTACAGACTTGACCTTTTCAAACCTTTGTTCCTGGGATTCTGAAGGAAATAGTTATATTTTTGCGGGTGTCATTTGGGTAGTTGAATTTGGGTGTCATTTGGGTAGTTGAATTTGGGTGTCATTTGGGTAGTTGAATTTTCCAAGTTTCAAATGAGTAGCCAGGTTACTGAAAGAAACCGAATAAATGTTGCAATTGAAAATTGGAGAATAAGTGGAAAATTTACAAATACAAATATTTTTAAACAAATATTGAAAACTGTCATTTTAATGGCAACTAAACTATCAGTGCTTCATTAAAGTGAATCATATACAGCATGTTCTGAAACTAATTGTCAGTTATAAATAGATTTTGTAAGCGGTTTTGGTTCTTCATATGGAACACTTCACTGTGTATGGAATAGCATTCTAAAGTTAAGGTTCCTGGGCATGACTGTAAACTGCATTCGGCAGCAAGACCTCTGATTGGGTGGTTGTGAGGAGCATGGAACTACCTCTTAATTGCTGTTGTTCCCAGGTCCACCCTGACCTGGTGTGGTAGCACCTGTTAGGGTCCCAGCTATGGGCAAATAGTAACCCCCCCCCAAACTGGGATCAAAACACTCTGAAAGTATAAAAATACACTTTTATAGGAAAATATACATTTTTGAAGGAAAAAAAATATTCTCAGCAAGACATTTTTGAATAAAAAACTAAAAGGTATTTTCAGTTTTCTAAAATAAAAAAAGAATAAAAACAAAAATTTTTCATCAAAATCTGACTAAACCTTCTCACTATAACCAAACATTAAAAAAATACTTTAAAACCCCACCTTTTTGGCATTAAATAACCTACAGAGGTTGATATGCTGTTAAACAAAACTCAAACTCAATTTTTGTTTTTAAATTGATGACTAGCAATGTAATCTCACACTCTCAGCTGACCTAAAGTGGAATGACTATATCGAATCCATTGCTAAATCCGCTGCTATGAAAGTCGGTTCTCTGTGCAGGGCCCGGAGGTTTTTTCCATCTGAATCTATCCTGCACATTTATAAATCTACCATCCGCTCGTGCATTGAATACTGTTGCCATATCTGGTTGGGTGCCCCTGCTATTCTCCTTGGGCTTCTAGACAAGGTACAGCGGAGGGTCTGTAATGTGATCGATACTGACTTAGCAGACCACCTGCAGTCTCTCTCTCACCGGCGCAAAGTGGCTTCCCCGTGTCTCTTCTATAAATACTTTCACGGCTTCTGCTCCAATGAACTTAGATCACTGGTGCCCCCTAGGTTTGCATTTGCACGAGATACTAGATTAGCAACTAGATCCCACCCTTTTACAGTGAAACCGATAAAATGCAACCGCAACTTCTACTCCAACAGTTTCTTTTCTTGCACTTCCCGACTGCTTCCCCGATGGCTACAATCTCCAGGAGTTTAAATGTAAGGTCAATAGACACCTCCTAACAAACTAACTTCCATTCTTTCAAACACACTAACTTCCACTCTTTCAAACACTCTTCCCACCCAACCAACTATCTAACACCCCACTTCTGACATTTCCTATATCTAACCACTCTTCCTATTTACCTCCCACTATGTAGCTCCAAGTGCAATAGTGTCAGTGGAATGCCTTGCCTGGGGTGAAATGATTAAAAAAAAAAACAAACACTTCTCTTCAGAATATTTCATAAGTATTTAGTCGGATTAAGAATAAGCAAAAAAGCCAACCACTTCATCAAATGAGTATCTTTGAATATGATTGGGGCATTGTCATTTATAAGGACCATAATCTTTCTGCAAGAAGAAACCATGATCTTTCTGTAAGTTATTTATGTTATTTACATCGGGACTGTTGTCCTCATCTTTGTTATTATCACAACATTTTGGCTGATATACCCTCCAGCCTCCATCAAGTGCATATTGATCTACAAGAAAATCTGAAGTGGGCCCTTTATTTAATCTATGGAAGACATATTCTGTTCTTGTTCCCCTTCCCATGTCTGCATTTATCACTAGATCTTATTTTTAGTACTGTCCTTGTTATTGTGTGCACATTTTCATTGAGTCTAAGTACACACTACCTGATCCGGGAATTGAACTCCCAACCATTATGTCACCAAGTTCATGTACCAACACTTTATTTAATCCAATAGGCCAGAAGTTCCCAAACTTTTTAGAATAGCTACTGACTACACATGGACACAGCTTATGGCAACTCACTCAAATTTACTGCGCAAAAAAATATGAAAGAATATAAAAAAATATTATTTATCTGAATAGGTGAAAACTGATCTTCTTTTGAGGATGATAAATGATTAAATTGAGAGCAAGGTCCTGGGTATTTACGGTAAACTGCATCCGTCAGCAAGAGAGGTTGTGAGGAGCGTGGAGCCACCTTAATTGCTGTTGTTACCAGGTCCATCCTGACCTGGAGTGGTAGCACCTGTTAGGGTTCCAACTAAGGGCAAATAGTTTATCCCCAAACTGAGGTCAAAACACTATGAAAGTATAAAAATACACTTTTATAGAAAATATAAATTTTTGAAGGAAAAATATTACCAATAATAAATTTTTGAAGGAAAAATATTACCAATAATAAATTTTTGAAGGAAAAATTATTACCAATAATAAATTTTTGAAGGAAAAATATTACCAATAATAAATTTTTGAAGGAAAAATATTACCAATAATAAATTTTTGAAGAAAAAAATTATTACCATAACAAATTTTTGAAGAAAAAAAATTATTCTCAGCAAAACATTTTTGAATACAAAACTAAAAGACATTTTCAGTTTTCTAAAATATAGAATAAAATCAAAAAAGTTTCATTAAAATCTGATTAAATCAGTCTTTTCATTATAACTGAACATTATAAAAAATACCTTAAAACCCCTGCTTTTTGGCATTAAATAACCCAGAGATGTTGATATGTTGTTAAACAAAACTCAAACATTGATTTATTAAGCTCATCAAAACAACATACTGCTTGATACAACAATGGCCTGGCAATGAAAGCCCAAGTTTTGAACAATCTCAACAGATAGCGTTTAATCAAAGCCAATGCATAATTCTAGTATAACTTTTTACAACCCACTAACATTCTGCTTGCAGTCTACAAGTGGATCACAACCCATAGTTTGAGAAACGCGGCACTAGGCTATGGGACAGTGACCTATAGGTTTATGTACTTAGACTCAGTGGAAATGGGCATGCAATAATTGATTATTACTAAAAAAATAAGAACCAGAAAATATCTCTAGACATGGATGGTGGAATGAGAAGTCTACCCCTATAGATTAAATAAAGAGTTACATTTTGAATTCCCTGTAGGTTACTTGGGTCAACATATGCCAGATAAACAGAAGAACAACAAGAAAGATGAGGACAATAGTCCAAATATAAATAGTGTAAATAATGATAACTCCTTCATACCAGAAATTCAGATATAAACTTTATGTAAGTGTTTGAAATCTTCTTGAATTGTGGCTCCATGTATACCTTCAAAAAAAAAAATCAGTACAGATAAGATTCTGATCAAGATTAACTAATGTAGATGGTTAAGATTTTAAAAGCTTGTATACTGAGAGAGTATGTGACTGAACATAGGAAGATGAATATTTTGGAATTTTAGTTTTTGACTGCTTTTGTTTATGAACAAGCATCATCTGTCTGGCAGTTAAAATGTTATCTCTTATGCTTTTATTGCCAGTCTTCAATTTTTCAAAAACGTTTTTTTTTTTGTTCTTTAAACTTTTGGAAAATATTTCCATTGTTGTCGAGTGGCTGGCACACCTGCAGCACTCTCAATTCTGGAATGGCCCATGGTTTGTAATGGTCTATTTAAGTAAAGAATAGTAGCATTCGAGGTGTAATATTCGGTTGTCATTTGAGTAACATTCCGACTGATTACTTCAGTGACTATTGTGATCTAAACCCCTCTTCACTGTGTTGTAAGTTTTGTCTTGTCTATCATTGTAACTATTGTACTGTTCTGTATATATCTGTTTAGAACTGGATATTGTGCTGAATGATACTGCAGCCCACTTTCTCTGTGTATTGTATCCACCTCGGCAATACAACATTCACTTTTAAAACAGAAAAATACAACATAAATCTAAATGAAAGTTATTCCAGCTTAATATATTGTTTCTTTTTCACTTTTGCTTACAGAGTGGACGTCTTTATGCAACCAAATTCCTACGTGTTCTACTCCGTACCAGGAT
This sequence comes from Ascarosepion bandense, assembly GCA_037127315.1. Classification (NCBI taxonomy): domain Eukaryota; kingdom Metazoa; phylum Mollusca; class Cephalopoda; order Sepiida; family Sepiidae; genus Ascarosepion; species Ascarosepion bandense. The sequence goes on from JBBBDQ010000828.1 coordinate 8,700,995, forward strand.
ACCAATGTTTCGGTCGTGGGGTATGGAAGTTCTAGTCACTCAGCTTTATGACCAAAGTCGGGCAGTAGCCATGGCAGCTCTCAATGTGGTTGATGAAGCATGTGAAGCACAGGTATGTTTGCATCTTTTGTCTTGTTTCGTTCCTTGTGGGATCAGGATGTTAGACATGTTTGTTCTTGAGATGTAGAAGTTGCAACCTTCAGGTGATTGTAATCTTGAGAAAAGTCATTGTTTCAATAGTTTTTTTTAATTTGAATTTATTTTACTTTTCAGCTTAGGTATATATCACTGTAAAATACCCATTCTGGCATGATCACCGAAGTTAAGCAACGTCAAGACTGGTCAGTACCTTGATGAGTGACCACTTGGGAATACCAGGTGCTGTAATCTTGGATGTGTGGGCAGTGCAATGAATAATAGCTTGGAATTTGGAATCATAGAACCACTTCCAATTTTCGGTCGGGTTTATTTTATTTATTTGCATAAAAATACTATTAGAAAAGGTATAAATCCACCTCTTCTCCATCCCCCCCACTATAGGTTAATTAGTTGGACTTGCACCAGTAAATCATTATCTTCATAAATTCTTACAATCTAACCATATTTTCTAGTTTTCAATCTCCTGCTAAAGGCTGATAAATCATAAAAAATGAATGAATCAACATATTGTGTTCTGAAAAATAAACCAAAAAAAAAAATTAAAAACCAAACAAACAAAAAACAAAAGGAACACCATGACCTATTAGTTTTTATATAGAAGGGTTGCTATGGTAATGACTTTGTTTAGGATTTTTTTTTTTTTTTTTCCAAGTTATATTTTAGAAATGCTTACATTACACTTTAAGATGCCTTCTAAAAGCTAAGCAAAGTATTAACAGGAAATTCTTGTTAGAAAAAAAAAAGAAGAGTACTTAGCTGTTATGTAATATTGCTCCTCTTATATGGCAGCAAATACTGGACTATTTCCTCACAGATACAGAAAAAACTTGAAGAAACAAATATTGTTCTACAGAAGATCCTGAGAATACTATAGATTGAGTATGTGAGCAACAATGAAGTTTTTAAGAAAATGGAATAAAAAAAAAACAAACTTATACTTAACATCTGAGAGAGAATAAAAATTTGCATATCACAATGAGGAAAGAGGGTTTAGGAAATTTAACACTCACAGGACATATTGAAAGTAAGAGAGACAAGAAAGCAATGCATAACCTACCTAAAGAGTCTGTGTAAATGCTAAGCAGAACATGGATTAGGAGAGATGGCAAAAAGACAAACTTTCCAAAGAGGTATAACTCTGTTTCTGTTTGGAAAGCAACTTTTGCTATTTCAATGTGTCTTTAGCTTCGGGTGTCATATTTTCCATCTTCTGTTCCTTAATATTTAAATTTTTGTTCTTGCTTCATTTGGTGTCTCCAATTTGTAGTTCCCATCTTGAGCTGTTCTTCTTGCTGACAACCACAGATTCTGCCTTCTTCCAATTGATGGTTAGTCTTTTCTTTGTGCTTTCTTTTACTACCTTCTGTAGGGGTTCTTGTAGATTCTTTTTTTATCTGCTATCTACACTGTATCATCTGCATATTTTATGTTAAGATTGTGGCCCCAAATTATGAATATAAATCTGGTCAGTCAGTTAAGTGCCATACGTAATACATGCTTGGGTGATCATGTCTCGAAAGAAACATGACTGACTGGGCAAAAGATTACCCTGCAGTAGGTTGCCATTGTTTTCTGTGGTAGACTGGTTGCCAGCCAAGGCTATAGAACCCAATCTGTTTTGTTATTTGACTCATAGCTAGAGGGGGAAGAGATGTATTATATCATTAAGTAGTAATTAGTGGGGGATCAGTTTATTACTTCATAATAATATAAAACTGATCCCCAACTTTATGCCCAGTAGAAGCCTTAATCATATTTCCAACTATTATATTCAGTCAGTCAGTTAAGTGCCATACGTGATACACGCTTTGGGCGATCATGTCTCGAAAGAGACGTGACTGACTGGGCAGAAGATTATCCTGCAGTAGGTTGCCATTGCTTTCTGTGGTAGACTGGTTGCCGGACCAAGGCTATAGAACCCAATCTGTCTTGTTATTTAACCCATAACTGGAGAGAAGAGACAGATTAATACCTTTGCCAAGGGTATTTGCGCATAAGTTAATGCAAGGAATTCAAGGAATTTCGAATCCCATCCAAAACACCGTAAACATAAATCTGGTAGGTCTTCTAATTCTCTCAGAGTTGCTTCATTGCATAGGTTGAATGAGTTCGGTGAGAATACACATTATTTTGTGCCCCTTTCTATCTTTGTGTATCTACTGAATTAATTTTCTATTCGTATGCTAAAGGTTTGCTCTCATTATATGTTCTAGCTTGTTTTAATATCTTTCTCAAATAAATCAAGCTTACTTAGCTAAATACTTTATTGAAGAAAATAAATATTTAAATTTATTTGCTTCCTTTTGTAGTTCTTAATTTTTCAAAATCTATCTAAATTTGCTAAAATTTTCTTCAGTCAGTTAACTGCCATACATGCTTTGGACAATCATGTCTCAAAAGACTGACTGGGCAGAAGATTATCCTGCAGTAGGTTGCCATTGCTTTCTGTGGTAGACTGGTTGCTGGACCAAGGCTATATACAACCCAATCTGTCCTGTTATTTGACTCATAGCTAGAGGGGGAAGAGATGTATTATATCATTAAGTAGTAATTAGTGGGGGATCAGTTTATTACTTCATAATAATATAAAACTGATCCCCAACTTTATGCCCAGTAGAAGCCTTAATGATATTTCTAACTATTATATTCAGTTAAGTGCCATACGTGATACATGCTTTGGGTGATCATGTCTCGAAAGAGACGTGACTGACTGGGCAGAAGATTATCCTGCAGTAGGTTGCCATTGCTTTCTGCAGTAGACTAGTTGCCAGCCAAAGCTATAGAACCTAATCTGTCCTGTTATTTAACCCATAACTGGAAGGAAGAGACAGATTAATACCTTTCCCAAGGGTATTTGTGCGTAAGTGAATGCAAGGAATTCAACTGGAATTCGAACTCGGCTCCCCGATTTATCGTTCCGAGTTGATATCCACTGCACTATTACACACATTTCTTCAATAAGTTTCTAATATTTGATAATGGCATAATTCTACCATGTGCTTCTAATCATCTAATATATAATGACAAGCCCCTCTTTCTTGGTGCCTGATGTGGAATATCTCTTTGCTTTGTCGTACACTGCTTGGGTTTGTGCTTCTGTTCTTTTCTAACTTCATTCTGATGAATGCAGTCACCATATTGAGAAAAAACATTGTCAAGCTGAAACCAATCTGTGAAGAATGTTATTTCTAATAACAACCTTATTGATATTACCAGCTACAATGGTGGGACTGGTTTCATGTGGGTGAAACTGGGTAAGCCAATGCCAGCTCTATTGCTTACTGGATCATCTTTAAACCACTGTGTGTAACAGGGCATGAAAAAAAAAAAAACCAGCTGGACGTTGAATTTGTAAATATACTGCATTCATCTATCTAACCATACAGAGGGCTTACGGCCTATCACGTTGAATACACCGGTTCTCACTTGATCATCGAAGTTAAGCAACGTTGAGCCTGGTCAGTACTTAGATGGGTGAATGCTTGGGAATACCAGGTGCTGTAAGCGTTTAGCGACGGATGTGCGTTGTGGTGCAGTGGATATTGGCTCGGAAAGAGAAATCGGTGAGCCGAGTTTGAAGTCCAGTTGAATACCCTGCATTCACTTAAGCACTGGTACCCTTGGGAAAAGTATTAATCCATCCCTTCCCTCCAGTTATGTGTTAAATAACAAGGGTGGGACTTGGGGACCCTGCCCTTAAAAACAAATTCCAATGAATCTTGATACTCAAAAAAGACTAGACTAAATTAGACACAAATCTTATAAAAAACATCAATAAAATTGTTGAAAAGAAAAAGGTATTACCAGCAATAAATAAAGTTTAGTTGGCATTAAATGACCCGCTGATGTTGATTTGCCATAAAAACAAAGCAACCAACCAACTAACCATATAGTTATTTATTTACTTATTTGTAAGAAAGCACAATCTATAACCAAGGATTTAAAAATAAAATTAAAAAAAAAAAATTCTCAAATTCTAACATATTGTCCCAATGGATTTTTTTTTTTTTTTTTTTGCTGATTCTTTGCAATTAATGATGCCAATTTTAAAATCTAACCAATTCCAAGTCCTTTTCTTTGTCACTTCATTTCTGCAACTATCAGCACAATCGTCGTCTTCTGTGTGCTGTGTCTCTTCAGGACATTAGTGATCATGACTCTCCACAATTTCCTGTCCTTTGTAGCTCTTAGTAAATTCAATCTTTTTGCAATTTCTTCCAAGCCCTGTTCTGTTAACCATTTACACTGGTTTGTTAGGTTATATGTTTTTCTGTACTACTTGCTTTTAATTTATCCTCTGAGTGTTAAATTTTCTAAGTCCTTTTTCCTCATTATAGAAATAGTTTTGCTTTAACTTTCCATGTCTCTGCATTGTATATTACTGTTGTATTTTGTTTTTCAAACAAAAGATGGCATAGCATCCTCAAAATGTCATGTTTCTATAAATCAGTCCAGGTTTGCCAAGTTTGGCTCAAATAGATTCAAGGTGTTTAATTCGCTTATTTGTGAATACATTTGCATATTTAAGAACAGGAAGGAATAATGAAATAATAATCATTATCGAGTGAGGGAGCAGTTTGCCTACAAATTTACATTTGGGTACCAATATATTATCCCAATATGCCCCTCAAGACACTCCGTTTGTTAAGGGTGTATCAGGCACATGAATCACTGGTTAAATGTGAATGACATGGTGACAGGTTTTGACAAAAGTAGCATATATGGTCCAGTTAAAAGTAGCATATATGGTCCAGTTAAAAGTAGCATATATGGTCCAGTTAAAAGTAGCATATATGGTCCAGTTAAAAGTAGCATATATGGTCCAGTTAAAAGTAGCATATATGGTCCAGTTAAAAGTAGCATATATGGTCCAGTTAAAAGTAGCATATATGGTCCAGTTAAAAGTAGCATATATGGTCCAGTTAAAAGTAGCATATATGGTCCAGTTAAAAAATATTTTCAGATCAACTAACCCAGTTTAAATTTGTTCTGATTGAGGGTGTTGGCAAGTATCTTGTGATTTTTCAGATTCTTTGATTGCTTTGTCTATAAAAAAAAAATCCTTTTGACACCCTGATTGCAGACATGGAAAGAAAACTACAAGACCTCCTACAGAAGGTAGCTGTAGAGAGTGACAAAAAAGGACTACAAATAAACTTTAAGAAAACTGAATGCATGGTCATCAGCAAAAAGAGCAACCCAAAATGCCAAATACAGGTCGGGGATACCAGAATCAAGCAAGTACAATAATTTAAATACCTAGGAAATGTTCTAACAGAAGATGGAAAGTGCGACACAGATCCGAAGGCGAATTAGCATGGCAAAGGATGTGTTACAGAAGCTGAGTAAAGTACTAAGACACAGGAAAATTTCACTCATATTTTAGTATTACTGATAAAATTTGAATTTTGGTGATAAATTTATAAAAATTCAGTACTTCTATTTTAAATTTCAAAAATTTGGTACTTCTATTTTAAAATTTTTGATTCAGAGACTTTTTTTGTAAAAATAATTTAACTGCAGTACATTTTATAGTAGAATTAGAAACAATTTATTTTATACATACTTATAGCAAAATGACCATCAATGAATTTTAGTCAAAATATATTTAAATGAAGCCATAAAACTACACACAGAATATTCAGATTTGGGCATTAAATAAAAGCTGATATATTGTCAAACAAAATAAACCAACCAAACGACCGACATTAAAGAAGTCTTTCATAACATTAATCTATGTAATATCTTAGAATTTCTAGAAGAAATCAAACTGTATTACAATTCAAGAAGACGACAATATAAAACATTAATGTTAATGTTTTATGTAATATCTTTGAATTTCTAGAAGAAATCAAACTGTATTCCAATTCAAGAAGACGACAATATAAAACATTAATGTTAATGTTTTATGTAATATCTTTGAATTTCTAGAAGAAATCAAACTGTATTCCAATTCAAGAAGACGACAATATAAAACATTAATGTTAATGTTTTATGTAATATCTTTGAATTTCTAGAAGAAATCAAACTGTATTCCAATTCAAGAAGACTACAATATAAAACATTAATCTATGTAATATCTTAGAGTTTCTAGAAGAAATCAAATTCCAATTCAAGAAGACTACAATATAAAACATTAATCTATGTAATATCTTAGAATTTCTAGAAGAAATCAAACTGTATCTAATTCAAGAAGACTACAATATAAAACATTAATCTATGTAATATCTTAGAATTTCTAGAAGAAATCAAACTGTATTCCAATTCAAGAAGACCACAATATAAAACATTAATCTATGTAATATCTTAGAATTCTCAGGAAGAAATCAAACTGTATTCCAATTCAAGAAGACTACAATATAAAACATTAATTTATGTAATATCTTAGAATTTCTAGAAGAAATCAAACTGTATTCCAATTCAAGAAGACTACAATATAAAACATTAATCTATGTAATATCTTTGAATTTCTAGAAGAAATCAAAACTGTATTCCAATTCAAGAAGACTACCATATAAAACATTAATGTTAATGTTTTATGTAATATCTTTGAATTTCTAGAAGAAATCAAACTGTATTACAATTCAAGAATAATAATATAAAACATTAATCTATGTAATATCTTTGAATTTCTAGAAGAAATCAAACTGTATTCCAATTCAAGAAGACTACAATATAAAACATTAATCTATGTAATATCTTAGAATTTCTAGAAGAAATCAAACTGTATTCCAATTCAAGAAGACTACAATATAAAACATTAATCTATGTAATATCTTGAATTTCTAAAGAAATCAAACTGTATTCCAATTCAAGAAGACTACAATATAAAACATTAATCTATGTAATATCTTTGAATTTCTAGAAGAAATCAAACTGTATTCCAATTCAAACACTCATATGTAAAACATTAATCTATGTAATATCTTAAAATTTCTAGAAGAAATCAAACTGTATTCCAATTCAAGAAGACGACAATATAAAACATTAATCTATGTAATATCTGTGAATTTCTAGAAGAAATCAAACTGTATTCCAATTCAAGAAGACGACAATATAAAATGTTAATGTTTTATGTAATATCTTTGAATTTCTAGAAGAAATCAAACTGTATTCCAATTCAAGAAGACTACAATATAAAACATTAATTCATAATATCTTAGAATTTCTAGAAGAAATCAAACTGTATTCCAATTCAAGAAGATCACAATATAAAACATTAATCTATGTAATATCTTTGAATTTCTAGAAGAAATCAAACTGTATTCCAATTCAAGAAGACTACAATATAAAACATTAATCTATGTAATATCTTAGAATTTCTAGAAGAAATCAAACTGTATCTTAACTGCTGAAGACTACAATATAAAACATTAATCTATGTAATATCTTAGAATTTCTAGAAGAAATCAAACTGTATTCCAACTACACAATAATCACAATATAAAACATTAATCTATGTAATATCTTTGAATTTCTAGAAGAAATCAAACTGTATTCCAATTCAAGAAGACTACAATATAAAACATTAATCTATGTAATATCTTTGTACTTAAGAAATCAAACCCAGACCTAATCAAGAAATAGACAATATAAAACATTAATGTTAATGTTTTATGTAATATCTTAGAATTTCTAGAAGAAATCAAACTGTATTCCAATTCAAGAAGACTACAATATAAAACATTAATCTATGTAATATCTGTGAATTTCTAGAAGAAATCAAAGTCTGTATTCCAATTCAAGAAGACGACAATATAAAATGTTAATGTTTTATGTAATATCTTAGAATTCTAGAAGAAATCAAACTGTATTCCAATTCAAGAAGACTACAATATAAAACATTAATCTATGTAATATCTTAGAATTTCTAGAAGAAATCAAACTGTATCTAATTCAAGAAGACTACAATATAAAACATTAATCTATGTAATATCTTAGAATTTCTAGAAGAAATCAAACTGTATTCCAATTCAAGAAGACTACAATATAAAATACACCTATGTAATATCTTAAAATTTCTAGAAGAAATCAAACTGTATTCCAATTCAAGAAGACGACAATATAAAACATTAATGTTAATGTTTTATGTAATATCTTAGAATTTCTAGAAGAAATCAAACTGTATTCCAATTCAAGAAGACTACAATCTAAAACATTAATCTATGTAATATCTGTGAATTTCTAGAAGAAATCAAACTGTATTCCAATTCAAGAACACGACAATATAAAATGTTAATGTTTTATGTAATATCTTTGAATTTCTAGAAGAAATCAAACTGTATTCCAATTCAAGAAGACTACAATATAAAACATTAATCTATGTAATATCTTTGAATTTCTAGAAGAAATCAAACTGTATTCCAATTCAAGAAGACTACAATATAAAACATTAATCTATGTAATATCTTAGAATTTCTAGAAGAAATCAAACTGTATTCCAATTCAAGAAGACTACAATATAAAACATTAATCTATGTAATATCTTAGAATTTCTTGAAGAAATCAAACTTTATTCCAATTCAAGAAGACTACAATATAAAACATTAATCTATGTAATATCTTAGAATTTCTAGAAGAAATCAAACTTTATTCCAATTCAAGAAGACTACAATATAAAACATTAATCTATGTAATATCTTTGAATTTCTAGAAGAAATCAAACTGTATTCCAATTCAAGAAGACTACAATATAAAACATTAATCTATGTAATATCTTAGAATTTCTTGAAGAAATCAAACTGTATTCCAATTCAAGAAGACTACAATATAAAACATTAATCTATGTAATATCTTTGAATTTCTAGAAGAAATCAAACTGTATTCCAATTCAAGAAGACTACAATATAAAACATTAATCTATGTAATATCTTAGAATTTCTTGAAGAAATCAAACTGTATTCCAATTCAAGAAGACTACAATATAAAACATTAATCTATGTAATATCTTTGAATTTCTAGAAGAAATCAAACTTTATTCCAATTCAAGAAGACTACAATATAAAACATTAATCTATGTAATATCTTTGAATTTCTAGAAGAAATCAAACTTTATTCCAATTCAAGAAGACTACAATATAAATCATTAATCTATGTAATATCTTTGAATTTCTAGAAGAAATCAAACTGTATTCCAATTCAAGAAGACTACAATATAAAACATTAATCTATGTAATATCTGTGAATTTCTAGAAGAAATCAAACTGTATTCCAATTCTAAGATGTTACAGCATTGGCTGACAACCAGTCTACTGCAGAAAGTAATGGCAACTTACTGCGGCATAATCTTTTACCCAGTCAGTCATGTCTCTTTTGAGACATGATTACCCAAGCATGGATCACATATTTCACTTAACTGACTGAATAACTATATAATGTCTATAAGGTTTTATATGCCTGTTGTTATGAATTGTAGAGTTCTAATGAATATTAACTTAGCCTTCTATAACTGGCTCATGCTATTTTTTCGCATCTAGCCCTCTGTGATACTGACGTATCTTTCAATGATTATACTAGCCAGTCTAACGTTGATTCTTTTGTGGCTTCAATCTTGGACAGCCTGATTCCTCCTTCTTTTTCAGATTCTTCTTCTTCTTCTTCTTATCATTATTCTTATTGTAGTATGTTATTAGCTGGTCTTGTAATTATTGGATATCAAGCTGCGTCCTGTAAACTTTGGTATGCGATATTTTTTTTTAATAGTTTGTACTGTGCCAAACAGGCAGGCTTTCTTTCAACACATGAAAACCCCCTGATAAATCTAATGCTTTCAACTAATGGGCATCATTTTCTGATATTGTCCCTAATGCTCTGATTGCAATAAACATAATCTGCACTTTTTGTAAATTCCATATTCTTTTGATGGCAGTGGTGGTAATGATGATGGTTTTCTCTGGAGATAAACTGATGGTATATTTTATGTGTTCTTGCTGATTTCTACAGTGCTGTCATTTGGATGGTTTTGATTTTTCTTCAGTCTCTAATTCTTGTGATCTCTATGCAAATGCTCCAAGAATAATCAATGCAATTGGCAAAATCACATTACTTTTTTCAGTTTGCATGAGGTTGATATGTGCCCCTGTTTTACAGTCTTCAGATTTTAACTATGTTCTCGTCCCGTGCCCTCCTGTCTCTACGTTCTTGTCCCGTCCCCTCCTGTCTCTACGTTCTCGTCCCGTGCCCTCCTGTCTCTACGTTCTCGTCCCGTGCCCTCCTGTCTCTACGTTCTCGTCCCGTGCCCTCCTGTCTCTACGTTCTCGTCCCGTGCCCTCCTGTCTCTACGTCGTCCCGTTCCCCTCCTGTCTCTCCCGTCCCCTCCGTCCCGTCCCTCCTGTCTCTACGTTCTCGTCCCGTGCCCTCCTGTCTCTACGTTCTCGTCCCGTGCCCTCCTGTCTCTACGTTCTCGTCCCGTGCCCTCCTGTCTCTACGTTCTCGTCCCGTGCCCTCCTGTCTCTACGTTCTCGTCCCGTGCCCTCCTGTCTCTACGTTCTCGTCCCGTGCCCTCCTGTCTCTACGTGCTCGTCCCGTGCCCTCCTGTCTCTACGTGCTCGTCCCGTGCCCTCCCTGTCTCTACGTGCTCGTCCCGTGCCCTCCTGTCTCTACGTGCTCGTCCCGTCCCCTCCTGTCTCTACGTGCTCGTCCCCTCCCTGTCTCTACGTTCTCGTCCCGTTCCCTCGCGTGTGCATGTTCTCCTTGCCTCACGTTCTCCTCCCATTCCCTCCCGTCTCATGTTGTTTTTCTATTCCCCTTCCCGTCTCGCATCCTCATCCTATCACCTTTTTTGCTTTTTCTTCACCCATTCCTGTTTTTACATCCTTTTCCATATCTCCAGTTTTTTTCTTCTTCCCATTTTTCATCTTTCTTTTTTTCTCCCTTTCTCAGTTTTCTCTTCTACATCTTCTTTCCCCATCTTGTCTTCTTGCTTTCTTCTCCTTCCCTTCTTCCTCCTCTCATCTCGCTTTCTCTCTGTTCTTTTTGCCCCTCTGTCTCTTGCTCGCTCCACTTTCTCCCTGTCTGATTGTCCTATTTTTTACTCTCTTGTCCCACTTCCTTCTTCTTTCTTTCTTCTTTCTCTTTTGTCCCTGCTTTCTCCCTTCCTTCTCTTGTCTCCCTCATCCCCTCTTTCCAACCACCTTCTCTTGTTCGTTCTTTCTTTCTTTCTTTCTTTCTTAATGGCACTCTTCTTTAACCTCTACCTCCCCTTAAAATAAGGGACTTTATCTCTGTTTATATTTATCTACAAGGTCATTTTTAATATCCATATTTACTTTAAGGGACTAGGTGCTTTGGATTATTTTACGTGCCTGCAGAATTCATTAATGACTGCAATACTAATCATAAATTTTAATTAAGCCAAGTGACAAGAGAAAGAAAAGTAAGAATCTACTTTTTAGGATGTTTGGTTTTGGAATCAAGCAGGATACTAATTTCGGTTAAGGCGAAAATAAATAAGCCTGACACTTCACTATTTGTCGTGTAAGATAAGCCATCAGTGACTAAAAGATTTTATTTTATTTTTTGTAATCTTTAGCATCTATTGTTGAAATAAAAAACAAAGCTTTATATGAGGGGGATCAAGAAATCACGTATTTCGATAGAGATCTGTTTGTTATATATTGTTACTTGAATAATACTTCTTTTACAAGGATTTTATATTTTTTTTCCGTTTTTGCCTTTAGATTTGGGGTATATTTCATTGCATCGTAAGCAAGTCACTAGGATGAAATGGGTTAATTTTATTTTTAATCATTTCACCACAAGCAAGGAAATAAAACCATTAAGATGCAAGGGAAATAATTTTTTCTTTTTTTTTTTTAAATTCTTTCACTTCAAGCAACACAATAAAGTCATTAATATGTGATGTGAGGTTACTATTTTGATTTTAATCATTTCACTCCAAGCAAGGCAATAAAGCCACTAAAATGCAAAGGGTTACTGAGAGTGAGAGAACACGAGAAAAAGAAAACATAATTAAGGAAAGAGAAGAATAAAAGAACAGAATTTAGAAAACAGAAAACAACAATTGATATTACATTTAAATTTTTGAAGGTCAAAGTTGATTGGAAAATAAGCTGAAAGAGTTCCACAAATAAGACATGTGAGAGAAGAATATTAGTATAGAACTTAGTTACATCTAGTAATTCCAATTGTAAAATGATGAGACCTTGCTGCCAATCTAGTACTGCACTATTTTTCATCAAATCTAGATCCCATAGAAGAAATGTTCACCAGAACAATTACCATGAAAATATTTAAGGATTTTATTTATATATTGTTAGGGTGCCGCTCCTATTTGACTACAAATGGACTGTTCCCATTGCTATATATAGCAATGGTGGATTCTCTACAGGGGAGTCGTAGAGAGTCTCTAATAAGTTACTGAAGAGTCAGTGCGAGTCCGTGAAGAGTTAGTCACACTTCCGGTGGCGTACCGGAAGTAATCACGTATACACACGTCTTACGACGGATTGGACTCTTGTATCTTTCTATTGTAAATATTACTAATCACTTCTGTACATACTAACCGTCTTTCCGCGGAATACAACTTATATTCTGATTCTGTTGTTGAGTTATTCATTTATACTTGGCGACATAACATATATACATATATATATATATATATATATATATATATTTGCCTTTAGATTTGGGGTATATTTCATTGCATCTTAAGCAAAGCAATAAAGTCATTAGGATGAAATGGGTTACTTTTATTTTTAATCATTTCACCACAAGCAAGGCAATAAAGCCATTAAGATGCAAAGGGAATAATTTTACTTTTTTTTTTTAAATCCTTTCACTACAAGCAACACAATAGTCACTAGTATATGATGTGGGGGTTACTTTTTTGGTTTTAATCATTTCACTCCACAAATAAGACATGTGAGAGAAGAATATTAGCATAGAACGTAGTTACATCTGGTAATTTCAATTGTAAAATGATGAGACCTTGCTGCCAATCTAGTATTGAACTCTTTTTTTATCATATCTAGATACCATGGATGGAATGTTCACCAGAACAATTACCATGAAAATATTTATAGAAAAGGCACAGGAAAGCTAGGTTATAGCAGTAGGAAAGTCACTGAAAATGCCAGGTCAGGATTAATTATATTTGAAGATTTTTCTTTTGATTTTACTAAGAATCTCTAAATATATAGCAGGAGTGCTGGACCATATGTGGCAGTAATATACGAAGCATAGGTGAATGGTAGACTTGTAAATCTATAAGCTAGATTCTGGAGTGAAACATTTTCTCGCACAACACAGTGAACTAAAATTCCTAGCAACAGATTTATTCAATATAAACATTCCATTTCATGCCAGAGGAACACATTAGCCTGAGAAGGTGTAATGAGTGACTCTCCTGGAGGTTAGCATCAGCCATGCTGTTGTTTTCACTGATAATTTATATATTGAGTAAAACATTTGAATTCTCAAAGAAACTTCGATCCTTGTATTTTAAACTAATCATTTTTATTTGTAATATATTTTTAGGATTTAATAAGAAATATTTTATCTTAAAAGATAAAGGTAACCCTTTGTTCAAAATTCAGTCTTTTGGTGGTGAAACTGGAGTGACAAGCTTGAGTGACGACAGCTTATGGATGTCATGCACCACCTAGACTACATGCCCCCCAAACTCAGCTGTGCTGACAAGATCCAAAGTAGTACAGATAATTAGATTTGGGTATGGCTTGTCTGTAGGAGTTGCTGGAAAGTTGTCAGCCAAATGCCTTTGGGGATCCACTCAGGGTTTTCTGTCTGAATTTATTTCCATATTCTTTTTGGTATTTGTCTATATTTCTGAGATGAAGTAGTATTTACATTATTCGGATTATTGTCCTCATCTTTGTGGTCATTTGTACGACGTTTAATAATAGATCATTCTATTTGTCTATATTTCTGAGATGAGGTAGTATTTACAGTATTCGGACTATTGTCCTTATCTTTGTTGCCATTTGTATGATGTTTAATAATAGATCATTCTATTTGTCTATATTTCTGAGATGAGGTGGTATTTACAGTATTTACATTATCCGGACTATTGTCCTCATCTTTGTTACCATTTGTACGACGTTTAATAATAGATCCTTCTATTTGTCTATATTTCTGAGATGAGGTAGTATTTACAGTATTCGGACTATTGTCCTCATCTTTGTTGCCATTTGTATGATGTTTAATAATAGATCATTCTATTTGTCTATATTTCTGAGATGAGGTGGTATTTACAGTATTTACATTATCCGGACTATTGTCCTCATCTTTGTTACCATTTGTACGACGTTTAATAATAGATCCTTCTATTTGTCTATATTTCTGAGATGAGGTAGTATTTACATGATTCAGACTAATTTCCTCATCTTTGTTGTCATTTGTACGACGTTTCAGCTGTTGTATACGCCGGCTTTCTTCAGGTGCTAGGAATTCGTAACCAAACACTTTATTACAATCACTGGGGTATATGGTCTTCATTCCTGAGCCATGTGTCCTTAAGAACAACTGAATTTTTAGGATTTATAAACCTGATGTACATAGAAGGAATGTTCATCAGAACAATTACCATGAAAATCTTTATAGAAAAGGCACAGGAATGCTAGGTTATGGCAGTAGGAGATGTTAAACAAATGGCAACAAAGATGAGGACATTAGTCTGAATAATGTAAATACCCTTTTCTGTGTTGGGATATGATTGCAAGGCAGCAAAGGTTTAAAATCAGTTTTCCTTCCCTGTGATTGACTGCCTTCCTGGGCTGTTGAGCTCCATCTACCTGGAATATTAGGAAAACAAAAATATACAGCATATATACTATCAACCATAATTATTAGACCACTCCAGTGTTTTTTTTGTTTTTTTTAAAAAATGAATGTATTTCATACTATTTCTTAGTATTTATTGCCAAGTGAATAATTGTAAATGTAAATAGAATGGCTAATTTGTTAATACTGCACAATAACATGTGCATCAAATGAATTTATAAATATTTAATAATTACCTTTATTGCAGTTTCGTCAATGAAAGAATGAAGAAAATTTAGGGTGATTCAGACGAGTTCGTCTTTGCAGAATTTTACAAGGCAAGGAAGCAAAGTAATAATAACAATGGCTGGTAGTGTATATATATATATATATATATATATATATATATTGTAGAATTTAAACTTAAGACTGAATTTTTATTTAAATATTCTTTTCTCAGTTCAACAAAAAATTGGATAATCTATCTTATTGTATGCAACCAAATAAAAACTGTCAAAGATAAAGAGAAGAGAAGTTTGTGGGTGTGGAAATTCCTCCTTTTTCCACCAAACAATCATTGTGATTAAATGTCTGGAAAAAAATAGATTCTCCTCCTTTTTTTGAAACAATGTTATTTTTGTAATCAACCATGGTTTATAAGCGTCTTTTTAAATTGCTATATTCTTGTGATTATTATAGGCTTAAATTTTTTTTTAAAAATCTCTAGACTAAAAATTATCCAATCTTCTCAAGTGGTTGATTTCTATTTTGGAACAACTTGTTTACTTTTTAAAGACAAGATTTGATACTTACAGGACAGATTGAAAAAGAGTGAAAAACAACACACAGCCTATCTAGTGTGCTTGATTTAATGGATGACACAGCAAGGTTTAGGAGCAATAACAAAAAGACAACATTTAAACTCTACAAAGGACACAACATTGTGGAGAGCCATGATCACCTGTATCCTGTAAAAGTTTTCTTAGTTTTCTCCAGTTAAAATAGGTTCTATGATCATTATTTATCTGTTTGTTAATTGTAATTTTTCTGATTGAAATTAAGTGAGAATTTAAAATTCAAACAGACATGTGCAGTTGAGAAATATTTTAAGGATTTGTTTGATTCTGTTATATTAAAAAGATTTGCAAAAAGCAATGTGATTATTCAGAATTAAAGTGTCGTATCTGTTTTCTTAAAATAAAAAGCAAAAGCCTGCTTCTTTTTTACAGTATAACAATTTTAATTAAAAAAATCAGTATAAATTCTCATGTATTTTTTTTTTTTTTTTTTAAATCATCTTACCCCAAGCAAGGTATTCTACTGCTACTGTTGTGCAGGGTGTTACATAGGAGAACGTGATGAGAAAGAGGGGTTAGTTACAGGAAATGTCAGGAGGAGGGTAATAGATAGATGAGAATACCGAGGATGGGGGTGGAGTAGATGAAAAAAGAGCTTGAAAGAATGGATGTGAGATAGGATATGTCTCTTGACCTTATATTTAAATTCCTGGAGATTGTAGCTGTCGGGGATGCAAGTATATGGAAGGGAATTCCGCAGGTGGGAAGTGCGTGAAAAGAAGCTATTAGAGTAGAAATTGCGGTTACATTTTATCGGTTTGACTGTAAAAGGGTGGAACCTAGTTGCTAATCTAGTAGCTCGTGTAAATTCATACCTATATGTAATTTGTTAGGTACAATTAGTTTAAAAAAGTACAAAACTAAAGAATGAGTGAGAGTGTTCCAATAATACATAAATATATGATGTCATACAAATGTTATTTATCATTTATATCTATCAACGTGTATCTTATATTGTGGCCAACATTATTAATTCACATATTCCGTTCCAAAAATCAAATTTTTAGAAATAACTTTCTAATCTAATCTGTTTGATCTTTATAACTAAGGGATTGTTTTTTTTTTTTTTTTTAATGGCATTTATAATTAAACTGCTTAGTCAAACAAATAAAGCTGCTTTCTGCTCTAAAAGTAGTAATCAACTTAGCATTTAGATCACAGCTTAAAAAAGTATTATGTTGCTTAATAAAATTTTTTTTTTTTTAAATAATTTATTTTAATACTTATTATATATCAATAGTTTAGATGAATCATTCAGTAATGCATTCCTCTTCATTGTTTATGAAGGTTGGGTCACTGTGTTCGTCCAGGAAGTTTTTCTTGTCCGAATCCATCTTGCACATATACAAATCTACCATTCCTCTGTGCATTGGTTGGGCGCTCCTACTATTCATCTCAGAGTATACAACAAAATTTAAAGGAGGATTTGCAGTGTAATCGACCCCAATTTGCTAGCTCGACTCCAGCCACTTTCTCAACATTGGGATGTTGCTTCCCTATGTCTTTTCTACAAATATTTTCATGGCTTCTGCTCTGATCTTCTTGGTGCCTCCTCTATACAAATTTACTCGTGCTACTAGATTGGCAACTAGGTTCCACCGTTTTACAGTAAAAATGGTCAAATGTAACCTCCTTTTCTACTCCATCAGTTTCTTTTCTCACACTTCCTTCCTTTGGAACTCCCTTCCATACACCCTTTCTTGATAACTACAATCTCCAAGAGTTTAAGTGCAATGTTGATTGCCATCTTTCTCTTATCTTCTCCTCAACTCCTCTCCTGTATCTTGTTTCTCTTTTTTTTCCCACTTTTCTTATTTGTAACCCCCCTGTGCCCTGATGGTAGTATTGCCAGGCTTGGGGTGAATCTTCAGATATTTGTGTACAAGATGGGAACTTAAAAATTAAAATAAAAACAAAGAGGCAGTATACCGGAATGTTGATTGGGGCTTGAATCCATCAGTCAGATACATGTGTAATAAAGCAATACATGTTAATTTTAAATGTAAGTGTATAGGAACGCTTGCCTGTTTATATGTATATGTGCCACGTGTAATAAAGCAAGATGTTTATTTTAAATGTATGTAAGAGAACACCTGTCTCTTTTTATATATATATATATAAATGCACATTTCAAGTGTATTACATGAATAAAAAAATAGAAATTTAAGTAGAAAATTCTTACTATCCCTTTTTCTTTATGTACATGTATCATCATATAAACATCACTTTAGTCTGATGAAGTCCTAAGAGATGGAACACGTGTCACACAAAAATATTTTCACTATGTTCCAATATAATATTATGATTTTAAGTTGTTATTGTAAATAAAAATTTATATATCTTCTCATAAACAAAATTGAAAGGAGGATCTGCAATGTAATCGATCCTGACCTGGTAGCTCAACTCCATCACTGACATGATGTGGCTTCCCTCTGTCTTGTCCACACATATTTTCATGACTTCTGCTCTGGTGAGCCTCTTTCCCTGGTGAAAGACCACATGAATTTACTCATACTACTAGATTGACATCAAGGTCCCAACCTTTTACCATCAAAATAGTCAAATGCAAGTATCTCTTCTGCTTGAATAGTTTCTTTTCTTGCATCTCTCACCTGTGGAATTTTCTTCAGTATACTTGCTTCACTGATAGCTACAATCTCCAAAAGTTTAAATGCAAGGCCAATTACCACCTTCTGCCTATCTAAATCCCATCCACCTCTTATTCTTTCTTCAGCATCCACCTCCCTAAATCATATCCATTTATCTCTTCTTCTGCATCCTCCATACCCTGGTTTTTTTCTCTTACTGTTTATTTTTAAACCCTCCAAATATCCTTTCAAATGGTCAAGAACCTTGTTTTCAGTTTGTTCTGTACTCGTGAGAACTATAAAACAAATCACAAGGCTAAACACTTTAAAAAGTTGGAATTTGACTCCAGAAAGAAATATTTACACATGGCCAGTTGTATGTTGCATGCTCAAGAGTAAGAAATCCTAAGAATTTCTTATTTGCTGTGAAAATAAACATAATAAATAAAAAAAAAAACAAACAAACAAAACAACTAAAGCTGTTCTTATCTTTCTGACCATAATGATAATTCAATAGTCAAAGGATGTTAAATCCTGTCATATTACTATGGCTGCCACAGCTACAGCACATTTCTATCTATTACATCGCATATGTAATCTGAGTGTCTATTTCTACAAGGAGATTAAAGTGTCTAGCTTTTTTTCCTTTTTTTTTCATTTGTTTTTCCTTTTTTTCTCATTGTTTTCCTTTTTTTCTCATTTTTTCTTTTTTTCCTTCTCTTTTTCTTTTTTCCTTCTCATTTTTTCTTTCTCTTTTTTCTTTCTCTTCCACCCCCTTTTTTTCTTTTTCTTCCACCCCCTTTTTTTCTTTTTCTTCCACCCCCTTTTTTCTTTCTCTTCCACCCCCTTTTTTTCTTTTTCTTCCACCCCCTTTTTTTTGTGTTACTTTATTTCATTATGTATACATGGTAAGAAGGAAAGCAGTTTCTGGATGACTTTCACACATTTTCTTGTTTTATTAAAATCCATCATTTTAATGTTTTTAAAAATATTTAGCAGTCTCAAAACATAAAATAAAAGCATATTTGTAATTTAATATACAGTATAAAAGCTAGGTAAAAAATAATAGAATACAAAGTATAAAGAATGTTTAAATCATAAAAGTTAAAGGTAGGTGTGGAGTTCCCCCCCCCCCCCCCCCCACCGCCCACAGTTTAAATGACCAGTCAAATTTTTTTTAATCTTTTTTTTATATTTTTTTTCTAACAACAAAAGAAAGCAGTGTCAATCAAGGGTTATTTCTTTTGTTTTTGTTTGAGATATCATCACCTCTGACTCAATTGACCCCCAAATCTATTATCCTGTTGCTCTTTGCCTCTCTCAAGTTTCTTCCATTCTTCTTTTTTTTTTTTTTAAAAACTAAGTCCCCCCCCCCCCCCAACATTTATATACCCCCACCAACAATCTTGGGTTGTGGGGAGAGCATGGTGAATGCATTAAAAAAATCTGTACTCTCCCCCTCCTATTTCTTTCCAAGGTGTCATCCTACTTTGGGTGTAAATGTTATCTTAGCTCACTTTTCACTGGGAGCCAATGCAGAGTTTGTTTAAACACAAAGCACAAACAGTGTTTGAACGCTAAAAAGAAATAAACAGTTCCCACCCTTACATTCATGTGCTTCAGCTCCTCCTTCCTTACATGCTTGCTATATAAATGCATACTCCTACTCAT
This sequence comes from Ascarosepion bandense, assembly GCA_037127315.1. Lineage (NCBI taxonomy): Eukaryota > Metazoa > Mollusca > Cephalopoda > Sepiida > Sepiidae > Ascarosepion > Ascarosepion bandense. Next base: position 8,721,009 of record JBBBDQ010000828.1, read on the forward strand.
CACTACAAATATTGATTATATATATATATATATATATATATAGGGTTGTAGCTTACGCTAAAAAAGCACCGGGCACAGAGAAAATTGCCCGGATTTATTTGTTGACAGTGTGATGACATTATCAGTGTTATCCGTTTCCAGAAACTGATTTTTTCGGCTATTCTAATGGAAATTAGCCACAGAACGTGAACGAAAGCAGGAAATCGGGTTCGGACTTTCTGAGTATAACCAGTCTTTTCTCCCAAAATTAATAAATGAACAAACAGATTTTTACTGCGTTCATTCGGATGTTTTCTTCGTTTTTCTTTCTTTTATTTCTTTCTTCTTGAATTGCTTAGTTTGATTTCTGATGAAGACATTTTTCCTTGCCCGGATTTTCACTATGCTTGCATGGATCGGCCTGGACCTGTGTCCGGTGTACCTGGTAGTCAGATATGGCCGTGTGTGTGTGTGTATGTATATATATATATATATATATATATATATATATATATACACACACACACTGTCTAACACAAAGAGAAAGGCATGCAAAATACGCAACCGCAACAAAGATAATGATATTATCCACAACAATAAACTTGACGAAAACAGATACGTATTACTATGTACCACCTTTATTACGTTCACTAACCAAAACAACTTATCTCGCCTGAACAACATCCAAGTATTCACATCCACTTCTAAAAAAATACTGCGCTTTCATGAGAGTGGAGCAGTGAATTTTATCTACAAGATTGAGGATTAGAAAAATGAATTATAATTAAAATTTTGTATTTGAATGTATGTAAGTGTCTATGTGTTTTGCATCACAATGGAATGCAGATTTGATTTCCATTACAAGAAGTTTGTCTTATCGTAATTTACCCCTAAAGATGATCTCGGAAAAGATCGAAAGTACTTGGGTTAACAAAAACTATGGCAACTTCCATGATGAATTTTATATTAATATCAAGAAACTGATTATACAACTGGAATGGATCAGTATAAAAATAGGATAACACAATATGCCTATATATATATATATATATATATATAATTATTTAAATTTGCAATGTTTATCAGGGAAGAGTTCTCAGTATTGGTGATAGAACATTTGTATATGTAAACTGGATATAAAATTCAGCATTGCATAGTAATTAGAAGTTTCACTTATGAAGCAATGTTAACATCAAATTCAATTGACAAGATTTGTTCAATTTTTACAATTCCTGAATAAGTGGTTATATATATATATATATATATATATATATATATATATATATATATATAAATCATGGATAAACTATCTAATATTGTTCATATTGTTTTTGTTCAAGTACTTTTAAACGTCTTTGTCATTATTAAGAACACTATGCTGATAGTGAAAGGTGCATTCCAAAAGCTAAACAAAGGATTAAGAAACAGGAAAATATCATTGGAAACAAGGAAAAGAGTACTTAGTGGTTATGCGATATCAATCCTCCTTAATGGCAATGAATGCTGGACAGTTTTCTTGCAGATGAAGAAGAAACTTGAAGCAGCAGAAATGTGGTTTTACAGAAGAATGCTGCAAATACCACAGATCAAACATGTGAGCGACAATGAAGTATTAGAGAAAATGAAAACAAAAAAGACATATTTAACATCAGGAGGAAATAATTGAAAATTTGTAAGGCACATAATGAGGAAAAGGAGCTTGGAAAATTTTACATTTACAGGATAAACTGTAGGCAAGAAGAACAAGAAACAGTGCATAATCTTCTTAATGAGCTTGAGTAAATGGGTGGCAGAACAGACTTTTGAAGAGATAACAAAAAGATGAAATTTATTAAGAGCTACAAAAGACAGGAAATTGTGGAGAGCCATGATCGCCAACATTTTGAAGCGATATGGGACATAGAAGAAATCTGCTGAAGATTCATTTAGGAGAGTCAAGGCAAAATTTATTAAATGCTATAAAGGACAAGAAATTGTGGCGAGCCATGATTGCTAACATCTTGAAGAGACATGGCCCAATGGAAAAATGTTGTTAAGGCTTCATCATGGCTGAACTTGTTTGTATTTATCTTGTTTAAATGAATTCATGCTGCTTGTAGAGAACTAATTATCCTGTTTGCTGGCCTCAAATATACGTAGTTAATGAAAGTATTTAAAAGAATACCACCTTTAAGTTCCATGAATTTTTTGTAAATCTCTCTTTGCTTTGAGGATGTGCGTTGTGGTGCAGTGGATGTCAACTCAGAACAAGAAATTGGGGAGCCGAGTTTGAATTCTAGTTGAATTCCTTGCATTCACTTATGCACAAATACCCTTGGGAAAGGTATTAATCCGTCTCTTCTCTCCAGTTATGGGTTAAATAACAGGACAGATTGGGTTCTATAGCCTTAGTTGGCAGCTGGTCTACTGAAGAAAGAAATGGCAACCTGTTGTGGGGGAAAAACTTCTGCCTGGTCAGTCATGGATAAAAAAAAAAAAGACATAATCACTCATGGGGTTATCATGTATGGCACTTAATTGACTGATATATAATAATACTAACAGTATAGCCCAGCGTTGCTCGGGTGTAATGAAAGCTTTAAAATTAATCCGTGGTCCTGGAGCTCAGACTCTTTGGACGTTGGCTCAAAAGACTAAAAAGCAATAGTTGTTTCCAGTTAAAGTGAAACCAGTGACCGAAAGAAAAATGAATGGATGTAAGTCAAATTTTGATTTCCTGGTATCGATATCAAATAAGTTTTTTTTGTCGTAAACTGAATTTTGAAGGCTAAATAAGTCCTCTGAGTAAATGGTTTCATGGTTGAGACTAAGAACTACAATTATACCTACTTAGAGCCAAACCCGATGTAAAAACTAAAATAAAAGGGCTGAAAAAGTACAGACATACAAGCAGATAAACAGACACACACAAACATCTTGCCTTTTATATATATATATATATATATATTATCGATTTTCTGCACTGTTGAAACTGTTGAACTGCAACTTTGAAACTTCTGAATATTGTTTCTTATGTCTTTGTCTATGAGTGTATGAAATTTGATTAAAATCGGACCACTCCTTCTATAACCCGATTTTTTCGATTATCGATATTTATCAGAGGTATCGTGACACAAAACCTAGATAAGAACACTCGCAGATGCTTATAGTACAACTGTGTAAATTTTCAAGTAAATCGGTTCAGTCATTTCGGAGTCTGTAGGTAACGGACACACAGACACACACAAAGTTTCATTTATAAATAAGTTTAGATAAAAGAGACTTGAATTTTAGAAATTTTATCAAAGCATGAAATTTTTTGATCCAAATTTTGACTTGGAAAATATATTAATAATAAATGAATAGATGATGGTAATGGTAATATGAGCTGTTGTGCTATGTGAAAACATTGGGCATTCATTGACTAAACGACATCTGCTACTTTTGGTTAAAATTGTTATCTATTTTTAATCATTTCACCACAAGCAAAGCAATGACATTATTAAGATACCAGGTTTGCATAACAATTTTGTGTCTTTTGTTTGTTGTTTGCATTTTGCCAGGTCCATGACCAACATGCTAATGACCATTATGGAGTACATGTTCCAGGTCTTTGAGGAGTCCAGTGAGGCTCATGCTGTTGCTCTGGACATCTCCAAGGCTTTTGATAGGCTTTGGCATGCTGGCCTGCTATGCAAGCTACGGGGTTACTGTATTAACAGACGCTTGCTTGATCTGATCCAATCTTTTCTAAATAACCACAAAATGAAGGTCGTCTTGAATGGGCATGCCTCCACATCCTATGGTACAAACGCTGGTGTCCCTCAAAGCTCTATACTAGGCTCGATGCTCTTCCTTATTTTCATAAGTGATCTCCCAGACGAGATCAAGAGCCAAGTAGGCATCTACGCAGATGACACCACAATTTACTCCTACATCAGTAAGAAACCCGGTGTGGTGGACAAACATAATCTTGCTGCTGATCTTGAGAGGGATCTACATACTGTGGTGACTTGTGGTAAGAAGTGGCTTGTAAATTTCCATGCATCTAGGACCAAGCTGTTGTCTGTCAATCATCACAGGTAACCTCTCCTGCCTCCCCCATAAGCATGGACCAAGCGAGTCTCCCTGCGCCTCCTCGGTCTTACCCTCTCTTCTGATTTTAAGTGGAACCACTACATTGAGGCAATAGCTAAATCAACTGCTAGAAAGGTTGGGTCACTGTGTTGGGCCAGGATGTTTTTCCCCGCCTGAAACCATCCTGTATATATACAAATATGGTCAGGTGCCTCTGTTGTTCATCTCAGTGTTCTTGACAGGTTCCAAAGGAGAATCAGTAATGTGATAGGTACTGACTTGGCGGCTGGACTCCAGCTACTTACCCATCAACAGGATGTGGCTTCCCTTTGTCTGTTTTATAAATACTTTCATGGCTTCTGCTCCAACGAACTTGTCACTGGTGCCTCTGCAACAGGTGTTTACTCATGCAACCAGATTGAGTGTCATAGAATGAGATAAGAAAACGTCTTAAAAGAACTGAAATTAAGACAGAAAATAATGATTGACATTTGTTTGTACTTGGATTCAGTGGAATCAGGGTGAGCAATCACTGAGCAGTACTAAAAGACAAAGTACTAGACAACATATCCCTAGACATGGGTAGTGGAATGAGAACAGTCTACCCCAGTAGATTAAATTAGGTCTTCAGTTCAGAGTTCCCTGTAGGTTATCCGGATTGACATGCACTTGATGAAAGCCCAGAGGGTACAACAGCCAAAACATGATAATAACAACATAGATGAGGACAATAGTCTGAATGTAAATAATGATACCTCCTCATCCTAGAAATTCAGGAAGAAGGTGATCAAATGATAACATGAAGAAAGATGAGGATATTAGTCTGTATATAAATAATTACTCCTCACCACAGAAATTCAAGCAGATTGTGTATTTGGTAGCAATCCCTCTTTTATGCATGCTTCATTAAAAACCACTGATACTGCAATTAAGCATTTATTCCATTTTTCTTCTGTTCATATTCATATAAGGGATTCCTTCTCTGGACATAATCTAAAAACAGTCTGTATATATATATATATTTATTCAGACAGTTTTATATATATATATATATATATATATATATATATAACACAATGTACTAACTGTAGCTTATATGGGACGTAAAGCTGAAACTATAGAGCAACCAGTAAGTTATGATGATGATGATCATTGTAATATGATGAAGATAAGTTATGTGATAATTATGATGATGGTGACCATTATAAAATGATGATGATGACAGTTACCATCATCAGACTGCATATCAATATAAATATTTTACTCACTTGTATATAACTGAATACCATTTTATCTTGGTCATAAAGCCTTAGTCAATTCTGTGAATTGTTCTGTTTGGTAACATTTTAAGCTAGTCAGACTAATTGATAAAGGCAATTTTCTAACCATTACACCATGTTCTGATTTTTAATGTACCCTTCAGATCTCTATCCATATTGGATGTCAATGTGCCATTATGTTTTGACATCAAATCTTTTTTGTCAGACAAAGGATTTTAGCAAATATGCACATTCAGGTGCCATTAGTTGGGAATATATTTTTCCCATTTCTGCTGATTATACACTAATGGTCTTCATCAAATTATAAAAGTATATATTTCAATTTTGTCCTTTTCAAATAAGGATATCATTTTATTAGAAATATAGCAAGTGATGAGGCTAGGCATTTGCTACTGTGTATGGTTTCAACGATAGCTATTCTTAAACAGAATCTTAATAGTCGTGGGAGTCAAGGAGAGAAGAATGTAATTTTCTGTTATTATTTCTGTCATTTTTTTTTTTTCATTTTATTGCCATCATTGTTACGTTTGCTTGAAAATGAAGGAACTGTTTTATATTGTCTACTATTTGCTGTCAAGCTGCATTTTGCCCCCTACCATGAACTTTTTTTTTTTGTTGGAGTGTAATTATACAGAAAAGAAAAGTCTGGTAAAATCTTCTCTTCTTTTCTTCACCCTCACCCCACACTCCCTGAACCCACTGAAATAGGAAACATTTACTAAATCAAAATATAGAGGCAGATTTCTAATTGCTTTGTGATTATTTCTCTGGTTCCTCTCTGTGCAGAATAATGAGGAATAAAAAAAAAATACATTTATAACTGTCATCATCTTCATCATTTCATAATGGTCACCATCATCATAATTGTCATCATAAAACTGTTATCATCAACATCATCTTTTTATAATGGTCACCATCATCATAATTGTCATCATATAACTGTTATCATCAACATGATCATTTTATAATGGTCACCATCATCATAACTGTCATCATATAACTGTTATCATCAACATCATCATTTTATAATGGTCACTATCATCATAATTGTCATCATCAACATCATCATAATTGTCATCATCAACATCATGATTTTATAATGGTCACTATCATAATGTCATCATATAACTTATCATAATTGTCATCGTATAACTGTTATCATCAACATCATCATAATTGTCATCATATAACTGTTATCTTCATCATATTACAATGAACATCGCCATTATCATAATTGTCCACATGTAACTGTCACCATCATCATAATTATCATCATGTAGTTGATCACATCAGAATATTATTGTAGTCATCATAATCATGTAACTTTTGTCATCATCAATTAACTTTCAGAATCATATAACACACATTGTCTTCATCATCTTGTAACTTATTATCATATAACTTATGTCTTCATCCTCATATACCTCATCATATAAATGTCTTCATCATCATATAACTAATGCTATCATCATAATATACTGATGCCATCATCATCAAATACTTCATCATAAAACTGATGTTTTCATCGTATATATCATCTTATAACTGTCAGCATTATCATAACATAACTCATCGTCATAATGATGTGGCTGTCATCATCATAATGATGTGGCTGTCATAATCATATCACTGTCATCATCATCATCATGTGGCTGTCATCATCATCATCATGTGGCTGTCATCATCATAAAAATCCTATAACTATCATCATCATCATAATAATCCTATAACTATCATCATCATCATAATAATCCTATAACTATCATCATCATCATAATAATCCTATAACTATCATCATCATCATAATAATCCTATAACTATCATCATAATAATCCTATAACTATCATCATAATAATCCTATAACTATCATCATAATAATCTATAACTATCATCATAATAATCCTATAACTATCATCATAATAATCCTATAACTATCATCATAATAATCCTATAACTATCATCATAATAATCCTATAACTATCATCATAATAATCCTATAACTATCATCATAATAATCCTATAACTATCATCATCATCATAATAATCCTATAACTATCATCATCATCATCATAATCCTATAACTATCATCATCATAATAATCCTATAACTGCCATCATCATGATTTTATAACTGCCATCATCATGATTTTATGACTCGTCGTCATGATTTTATGACTCGTTGTCATCATCATAATTTTATAACCCATCATCATCATAATAATTTTATAACCCATCATCATCATAATAATTTTATAACCCATCATCATCATAATAATTTTATAACCCATCATCATCATCATAATTTTGTAACTCATCATCATGATTTTATAACTGTCTTCATCATGATTTTATAACTGTCATCGTCATGAATTTAGAACTTGTCGTCGTCATGATTTTATAACTCGCCGTCGTCATGATTTTATGACTCGTCGTCATCATAATAATTTCATAACTCATCATCATCATAATAATTTTATAACCCATCATCATCATAATAATTTTATAACTCATCATCATCATAATAATTTTATAACTCATCATCATCATAATAATTTTATAACTCATCATCATCATAATAATTTTATAACTCATCATCATCATCATAATTTTATAACTCATCATCTTATAACTGTCATCATCATCATAATGATGATGATGAGAGTCCATTTTTCAGTCTGTTTTTCTGTAATTTTTGGAAATTATTTTTTTTTTTCTCGTTTTTTGTTCGTTTTTGATTTTTTTTTTGTTTGGTCACTTAGTTTGTGTAAATTATTTTGCAATTCAAGGTTATTTTTGACTTAAGATAAATAGTATCACGGTTCAATTATTTAAATAGTATCACGGTTCAATTATTTCCATTAGTTTTTTCTTGTAGAAGATTAAAATTTCTGTCTTTGAGAGATTGAATTCATAATGGCTGGTCAGCAAACGCAAGCATCGTAACTCGACTATATTCTGTAAAAAACAGTTTAATTTCTATTTTTGTCTTCAGAATTTTAATTAAATCAAATTTACAGTGTTAGCTGCTTGTGGTAAGTCAACCGGGATTCAGTCTGTTTTTCTGTAATTTTTGGAAATTATTTTTTTTTTTTTTCGTTTTTTTGTTCGTCTTTGATTTTTTTTTTTTTTGTTTGGTCACTTAGTTTGTGTAAATTATTTTGCAATTCAAGGTTATTTTTGACTTTTACTAAGTTAAAACTTTGTAAACCTCAGTCACTTTTTTTTTCTTTCTTTTTTTTTTTTTAAAATTGGAGTAGTTAGTTCCTACTATCGCCCGGTCTCACACTCCACCCCCTTCTTTTGAATGAGTTTAGAGGTGATCGCCTTGTTTCTTGTTTAGGAAGGGGTTCCCGGTTCATCCCCTTTCTTCGGTCTTAGTGTTAGTTCAGCTGGAAGCTCTTTGCAGTTACGGAGTATGGTGGCAACGTCTTTACATTCTGAGGGTACCGGGTTGGCAGTTTCCTGGTTGCTGCTTCCGACTGGTAGTTAGGAGCCCGAACTCTTGCATAGCATCTTGAGAGGCTGCTCTGATCAACAGTTGAATAATACCGGGTTTCTTGTAGTGCCATATCGCGCATGGACAGGTGTCCCTGCATGAACGTTCGGTGGGCAACCCCGAGGCCACATTATGTTGTAGGCCGCGCCAGTCTCCATCCTTCACAAGTTGCAAACGATTGACCGACTGATTCTATTCTAAGACCTCTCCTTAACTGAATCACTATGGAAATAAGCAAACATAAAAGCAAAACTAAACCAGCTCATTTGAAAACGCCCAAACCTGTCTGCATCTCTTTCACTAACATATGCAGCATCCGCACCAACTTCCCCAGTATAGATTCTTTCCTCCATAATAACTCACCTGATATATTAGCCCTATGTGAAACTAATCTTAACCCTTCTATCTCCTCATCTGAGTTCTACGTTCCTGGCTACCTTCCCTTCTTCAGGAAGGACTCCAATGTTCATATGCATGGGCTTGGTGTCTACGTCAGCGAACACCTTCCCTTAGCTAGGGTGTCATCTTTTGAATCCCCAGATCATTCTTTCATGTGCTTCTACCTCTCACTTCTCAGCTCGATTAGCTATCTCTTCTTTCTCTACCGCTCTCCTTCCTCCCCTGACTGTTCGTTACTTGACATCATTTCTGACAATATTGACAAAGCCATTTCTTCCCATCCCTCTGCCCATGTATTCGTGTTTGGTGACTTTAATGCTCACCACACCAAGTGGCTGAAGAACGCTGTCACTGACCCTGCTGGTGTCCACACCATGAACTTTTCAATCACCCAATCCCTTACGCAAGTAGTGGACTTCCCCACGCGTTTCTCCGACAACCCTAATGGAAGGGACTCACTTCTAGACCTCTGCTTCACTTCCATCCCAGACTCTTTCACTACCAGACAACTCTGCCCACTCGGAAACTCTGACCACACTGTAGTGTCCGTCAATATTTCACTCCACTCCCGCCCGACCCATGAAACCCAGACAAATAGAATATCCTACTGCTATCAAAGAGCAGACTGGGATTCGTTCCGAGACTTCCTCTGTGACATCCCTTGAAACAACGTCTTTAGTCTTCCCATCGAAGAATGTGCATCCGAGGTCTCCTCCTGGGTTAAGGCTGGCATCGATGCCTTCATTCCAGCTTAAATCTCATTCGTCTCCATGGTTCTCACCCGCTTGCTCGGCTGCCATTGTCCACCGGAATCATTTCTTCCGACTCTATCGTAACTACGCGTCGGACCAAAACAGGCGCCTTTTCACTTCAGCTCATAATAAGTGTAAAAGGATACTTAACGAAGCTAAAATGTTGTTTGCTGCCAGAATGAAGCAACGCATAGCATGCTCTAAATTTGGCTCTAAAGACTACTGGCGACTCTGTAAAAGAGTACTTAACAAGAGCAAGTCCACAATACCCCCGCTAATCAACAAATTTGAGGTCCTCACCTCCCCAGCAGATTAGGCTGAATGCTTTGCCCGCAGATTCTCGAACAATTCAAGTCTGGACTCATCTAGAGTTTTTACACCTGACTTCTCACCTAGAACCGAGGCACAACTGAATGATGTCCACATTACACCTTCGCTTGTCTCTAAGATAATCTTAAAACTTGACCCTCACAAAGCGAGCGGTGGTGACGGAATCCCAATCATAGTCTTGAAGAAATGTGCCCCTGAACTCTCCTCTGTCCTTTCTAAGCTCTACAACCTCTGCCTATCTGCTTCCTGCTTTCCTGCCTGTTGGAAATCTTCCTCTGTAGTTCCTATATTTAAAAACACTGGAGAACCCTCTGACCCTGCAAATTACCGCCCTATCAGCCTTCTTCCGATCTTTGGCAAAGTGTTCGAAGCCATTATCAATGCCGAGGTGGTTCAGCATCTCACAGCACACAGGCTCCTCTCGGACAAGCAATATGGTTTCTGCTTCACCAGGTCTACTGCTGATATGCTAACGACCATCACCGAGTACATATAACAGGCACTCGACAGGAATGGCGAAGCCCGAACTGTTGCATTGGATATATCTAAGACGTTCGACAGAGTTTGGCATGCTGGCCTTCTATGTAAACTGTGGAGCTATGGTATAACTGGACATTTGTTTGAACTAATCCAGTCATTCCTCTCTAACCGCACAATGAAGGTGTTATTAAACGGACATGCCTCTCAGAACTACCATACAAACGCAGGTGTCCCCCAAGGCTCCATCTTAGGTCCTACACACTTCCTGATATACATTAATGATCTCCCTGATTCCATAAGAGCCCAAATAGGTTTGTACGCCGATGACACCACAGTTTACTCTCGCCTCCTACAAAAATCTGGCGTAGGCATCAAAGCTAACCTCGCAGCCGAGATTGAAAAAGACCTCCAATCCATATCGGACTGGGGTAAGAAATGGCTAGTAAATTTTAATGCTTCTAAAATGAAGCTACTCTCAATTAACCATCATCGACACACACACACACACACACACACACACGTGTTTGTAATGTTAGCATTTTTCAAACAAAATTTTTATTTTTCAGTATTATCTGTTTTTGTCAGTACGCTTGATGCTATGTATCTCATTATACAATGAAAATTTTAGATCAAAATTCTGATAGGAATTACTCCAGGTTAAAGGCATCTTAATTCTATGAATTATTTTATATTTCATTTTATTTGGGAAGCAAAGTGATTTTTTTCTTGACAGTATGTGCCACACCTACAAATTTTAAATAATATATATATTTTTTTTTTTTTTAAACATACACTGTTAAATATAGCAGACAATGAATGGCTGTGATGTTTAATCATGAGCCGTTCTAAGCATTGTATTTTGACTTTAATTTCAGGTGAAAATAAAGACAAAAATTCTCCAACATTTGGTTATGTTTTTATGTTGGTTCTAAGCTTTCGGCTTACATGAGCCATCTTCAGAGAGGTTACAAGGACATTAAGATAAAAACATCCACCATCAGTGACGATTTTATCTTATGTTGACATAAAACTTTGCTAAGAAACAATAACAGTTACCAAAAATAGCAGACACAGTTTGTATATTTGTAATGTGGTTCTATGACGTCAGACTGCGTGAGAGACCGAAATGTTAACAGAACCATCTGTCTAAATGCAATGTAATGTGTTATGACCAGATTGAAATGTAATTTTATTAAGTGTGGGTTGTTTTGATTTAATGTATATGGCCTCTAATATCTGAAGGTTCTTTTTACTGTGTGTATGAGTGAGGATTATTGTATTGTTGACTAAAATCTGTCTGATATTACCTACATGACTATGTTTTTTTTTAAGAAATGTTGTTTAATTGTACTCTGATCAGAAAGGTGACATGTAAGTCTACGGGAAAGCGTAGTTGTAGTAAAACCAATATATGTAGTGGGTTTATTATTAGTACCAGAGATGCAATATCTGAACGGGCATGTAAATTGATACACTACATTAGTTTTCTGTAGAGGATTTAGTTGTGTAGTTAAAGGGTTTTTAAAGACTATGAGCTCAATTTCTACATATTATGTTTTTGAGTGTTGATTCATCTTGTTTGTAATTATGTATTTGGTTGCAATAGTATAAGTTAATAATGTTAGGTTTTTATGTACACTATTATTATTATTATTATTATCAATAGTGTTAGAGGTATTCTTAAGTCTATTGAGATACATTTTAATTTGTTGATCAATGACTGAGTTAGGAAATCCATTGTTAACAGGTGTTTGTTTAATGTGTAATTCTTTATAGAATATGGATTTGGAAGAAGATATCATTTGTGTGCATCGAATTAAGTTTTTATATAACTAAGAAGACACAAATTTATGCTAGTTGGTTTCCTATATAGAGAAGTAGTAAATCTATGTGTGTTGGAATCAAGGAATGGAATTTTATTATTGAGTTCTAATGTAAATTTGAGAACAAAGTGACTTTCAAAATTGTTTTTAAGTTGTGTAATTTGGTCAATAATTTTAGCTAAAATGAAAATGTCATCTGTGTATCTTATATATATAGAGGGTTTATTGTTGTCATTAATTATTTTAATGTCTAAATGTGCCATATAATAAATAGAAAAGAGGAGACAAAAAAAATGTAAAGGAGATCCCATCGCAATACCATCTATTTGAGTATAAATATTACCTAAGGGGGTCATGAAAGGGTACTTGAGGGGTGCATGCTAATAATAGTTTTTTAAAATAGTGGGTTTAATATTGAATGGTGGGAGGGTAGCATGATTGTATGCATTATGGATAATGATGTCAATCATTTCATGGATGGGAACATTAGTGAATAAATTTTAGATATCTAATGATGCAATTATTTGGTTGTTAGGTTTTACAGAATGGAGAATTTGTATAAATTCATTTGTGGAGTTAATACCATATTTACTTGGAAGGCAGGGAGTAGGGAGTAATTAGTTTTGTTAAGTGTTTTGGAAAGGTCATATATTGGTGTAGGTATTTGTGAAATGATAGGTCGGAGGGGATGATCTTTTTTATGGATTTTTGCATTTCCATAAAGGTACCCAGGCTGATAGTCACCTATAATCTGTTGAAGTTTATAGTTATAGGATCCTATTTCAGCATTGTTTGCAGTAATAAGTTTATTAATGTTTTTAAGTTGGGCGGTGGTATTACTAGTTAGTTTTTGAAATTTATTATATATATATATATATATATATATATATTTTTTTTTTTTTTTTCTGGTTTCATATACCTTGCATTACAAATTTTTAAATTTTCAAATATTTAAAAAATAAAATGTATTCTCTCTCTTTGCAGGCAAACCTTGAAGCCCTAATAAAACACCGACCATCAGTTCTGCATTTGGGAGAAAAAGGGACCATGCTCATCTGTCGATTTCTCTCCCACCAGCGAGGTTTTGCCTCACTTCGAGACACCAATTACATCAGCAACGAATTGGCAAAATGGCACAAGGTAGAGATAGATTTTTTGATTTCTTTGTTTTCTACTCTTTTATGTACAATACCCTCCCCTTGACCTAATCCACTGTTTCACTTACCAGTTGTCAATTCCAAATGTATAGGTATTACTTAATTTTTTTCTTTGTTATGTGCCATGTTTTTTCAGGATGTAGGTGATCATGGCCTTTCACATCTTCTTGTCCCTTGTAATTTTTAATATCGTTTGTCTCCCAAACCTGTTCTGCTATCAATCTGCTTAAGCCCATAAAGTATGTCATGCACTGTTTGTCCATGACTCTCTTCCTTATATCCATCCTGTGAGTATCAGATTCTCAAAACCCTCCTTTCTTATTGTGTCCTCCAGAAACTTCAGCTGTTTCTTTCTGAAGTATAAATTTCCTTTTCGTTTCCATTTTCTCCAAAACTTTGTCATTGTTCACATGTTCGGTCCATGGTATTTTCAGCATTCTTGTGTAGAACCACATTTCCGTTGCTTCAAGTTTTTTCTTCATGCCTGAGAAGATTGTCCAGAATTCACTGCCATATAGGAGGACAGATATCACATAACAGTCCAGCAACCTTTTCTTTGTTTTCAACAAAATTTTCCTGTCTCTCAATACTTTGCTTAGCTTTTGAAAAGCGTCTTTGGCCATGCCAGTATGCTTTCGAATTTCAGTGTCACACTTTCTATCCTCTGTCAGAATGCTTTCCAGGTATTTAAACATCTGTACCTGCTTGATCTTAGTATCCCTGACCTGTAGTTGGCATTTTGGGCTCCTCCTTTTGCTGATGACCATACATTCAGTTTTTGTGTAGTTTAAGCTTAGCCATTTCTTGTTACTTACCAGTTCCTAAGTCAAAGAGACCTGACGCTCACAATTCGGAGATTGTTTATTTGTATTTGTTTCACCCCAAGCAAGGCAAAAAGGTGAAAGAAAATAAGAAAAGGCCAATGAGGAGACATGGCAATAAAAGAACAGGATTCAGAAAGACAGGAGATGGTGATTTAGATGAGAAGAAAGAGAGGGATAGACAGTTGGTTAGAGAGAATGGAGAAAAGAGGGATAGGGAAAGTTAGAAAGGGAAAGAAAAGTTGAAGTAAGAAAGCAAGAGAGAATGAGAGAAATAGGCGGAAAGAGAGCGAGAGGAAGATTGTAATTGACAGGGAAACAAGAAGCTGGAAGAGTGTTCCGCAGGCAAGAAGTGCTTGAGTGAAAACTATTAAAATAGAACTGGTTAATAGAAATGGTTATATCTAGCTGTTTCAACTGTGTAATGATGAGACCTAACTGCCAATTTAGTGCTGCAGTTAAATTAATAAAATCAGGATACTAAAGAGCAAAGCTCATCAGAGCAATTACCATGAAAATATTTATTGAAAAGGTACAGAGAAGCTAAACTAAGCTCAGTTAAGGTGACTGGAAAGTAACGGAAGCCAAGATTTCTGGTCAGGACCGATAATATTGCAGATTCTTTTCTGGATTTTATCATGAATCTATAAATACATAGCGAAAACACCAAACCAGATATGACAGCAATATTTCATGTATGGACGAATAGCAGACTTATAAATATGTAAGATAGATTCTAGTGAGAAAAATTGTTTGGTACTACATAGTAAAAAGTGCATTTCCAAATATAAAAATTCTTGTTCCATTTTCAATGATATAATTTGAAACATCTCCAGACCTTTTCCTTTACACACTTATATTAACTAAGGTTACCATCCAACATACATTTAAACAAGTGTTTCTACATAAACACATACATGCACTATCATACACTTTACTGTTCAAAATATTCCTCCCATATATATTTAAAAATTGTCCATTAGTTTAATACATGTGACACGTGTATTGATAAGCACATATACATATATATTAACTCACACTACTATCCAACGTACACCTAAATAGACAAGCGTTTCTCTACAAACATACACTATTATATACTTTGGCATCCAAAATATTCCACACATATACATTAAAAACAAAAAATAATTATCTATATCTGACCAATAGAAATGAACCCCAAATTGCAACATACCAGTATACTGTCTCTTTATTTTTTGTTTTTCTCTTGATCTTTGAAGAAGCTTTAATAAAAATGATATCTGTTAGATTGAGATGTTTCTTATTTTGTTCCTTTTAATTTATTCTGTCACAACATAGTAAGTCAACTTTCCTCGCAGTAGTCTTAGCAATTATCATCTTTGCATTTCATGTCAGCCCGAGAAGGTCCAATGAGTCTTTGTTTTCTACTTTGTTATATACAGGAGGTTAGCATCAGCCATACTGATGGAAGATAAAAAAAAATGTTTCTCTATGACAATGAAAAGAGAACAGTTTCATTTTGGTGGCGTTAAAATTAACAAGCAATTTCTTGCCCCAATTAATGACAAATTTAAGGTCACTTTTGAGGTCAACTTTATTAAATCAATCAGTTACCATTTTGACAGGACCATTTACAGTCATATCACGTTGAATACACCAGTTCCCATTTGATCACCGAAGTTAAGCAATATTGAGCCTAGTCAGTACTTAGATGGGTGACTGCTTGGGAATACCAGGTGCTGTATGCGTTTATTGATGGATGTGTGTTGTGGTGCAGTGGATATCGGCTCAGAAAGAGAAATTGGGGAACCGAGTTTGAATTCCAGTTGAGTGCCCTGCATTCACTTATGCGCGGGTACCCTTGGGAAACGTATTAATCCATCCCTTCCCTCCAGTTTCTTAATCGCTTGTTGTACACTTTTCTTAATTTCTATTCTTTTATTGTTTTTGTTATTGTTTTCTTGTATTCTTTCACACTAAATAATTCCTGTATCTTATTGGCTTTGTTGCCTTGCTTGGGGTGAAATGATTTAAAAAAAAATACAAACTTTATATTCAAGGCTAGTAGATGCTGATTTTAACAGGGATGTTTGCTCAAACACATGTACTGACTAAGAAACTTGTTTTATAGTTTAATTCAGACATATTGCATTGTATACATCTGTATGTGGGTAGTCTGTGTGTGTATGTGTATGTATATATATATATATATATATATATATATATATATATATATATATACACACACACACATGTTGCGCATAAACACACCACATGATGTCAGTCAGTTAAAGTGCCATATGTGATACATGCTTAGGCGATCATGTCTCGAAAGAAACATGACTGACTGGGCAGAAAATTATCCCGCAGTAGGTTGCCATTGCTTTCTGCGGTAGACTGGTTGCCAACCAAGGCTATAGAACCCAATCTGTCCTGTTATTTAACCCATAACTGGAAGGAAGAGACGGATTAATACCTTTCCCAAGCGTAAGTGAATGCAATGAATTCAACTGGAAGTCGAACTTGGCTCCCCGATTTCTCGTTCCAAGCTGATATCCACTGGACCACAATGCACATCCTAAGGAACCTTGATACCAATCTAGAAACATGCATAAATACATGTGGTCAACTGGATTCAACATGGATTCAACTGGAATTCGATGATGTAAACACAAAAAAAATATTCAGACGCTATCGTGAAATACATTTTTAATTCAAATTGAAAAATCACTTGTTTCTGATGAAGGACCGAGGGCGGTCTGAAATATAAAATACAATAATAAAAATAAACAAATACTATTCAAAAAAAGTACATTTTTAAATTCAAAACTTTTTATTAATATTCTTTCCTATATATATATATATATATATAAGATAGTAACGTATTGTCATGATTTTCTAAGTTTTGTGAAGTTCCTCCAATCTTGAATACATTTATAAAGTTTCTTGATATCTTTTGTGAAGTGTATTACCTTCTTGATAGCAGGACATTGTAGCAGTTTTAAATGTTTAAATATGTTATTGCAGATTATTGATAATTTACTTAGAAAATGGTTCACAAGTCAGTGTGTGATCAAATAAGCATTCTAGCCTAATTGGTGATTACAAGCAAATGCAAAACAGACTTTTCTTTCCCTCCTGCTGTCCATCTATATGACTGTACAAATCTTTACTTATCCGATTTACTTGTGGCAGGGTCTGTCATGAACGCAACGTCTCTTTTAGCAAAACTTGATCATGTTTGTTCATTTATAATTTCTTTGGACCCAAAATTATACAATCAGTTGTTATTGACAGTGTTGGCGTGAAGGTTTCCGCGTTCGATAATATTGACATTCTATTCTGTAAATTCTTTTCGGTTTTGTAAAGTAAATTTTCTTTCCAACCTGTTTCATGAATTTTCCCATTTAATGGATAGTTTAAAACTGTCATTGAGTTTTTGTCTGTCATTTTTTTTTTTTTATCTCTGACTCTCTCTCATACTCCTTTTTATTTTTTTTTATTACTTTTCTGGTCTTTTTGACTTGTTTTGATTTTCTTTTTACATCTGCTTTACTCCTGCCTCTCTTTCACCCTCTTTCTTGCTGCCTCTCTTTTTATCCTCTTTCTTGCTGCCTCTCTTTTTACCCTCTTTCTTGCTGCCTCTCTTTTTACCCTCTTTCTTGCTGCCTCTTTTTACTTTCTTGCTCTCTTTTTACTTTCTTGCTGCCTCTCTTTTTACCCTGCCTTGCTGCCTTTTTCTCCCTTTTTACTTTCTTGCTGCCTCTCTTTTTACCCTCTTTCTTGCTGCCTCTCTTTTTACTTTCTTGCCCTGTCTTTCTTTTTACCCTCTTTCTTGCTGCCTCTCTTTTTACTTTCTTGCTGCTCTTTTTACCCTCTTTCTTGCTGCCTCTCTTTTTACCCTCTTTCTTGCTGCCTCTCTTTTTACCCTCTTTCTTGCTGCCTCTCTTTTTACCCTCTTTCTTGCTGCCTCTCTTTTTACCCTCTTTCTTGCTGCCTCTCTTTTTACCCTCTTTCTGGCTGCCTCTACCCTCTTTCTGGCTGCCTCTCTTTTTACCCTCTTTCTGGCTGCCTCTCTTTTTACCCTCTTTCTGGCTGCCTCTCTTTTTACCCTCCCTTTCTTTCTCTGGCTCCTCTCTTTTTACCCTCTTTCTGGCTGCCTCTCTTTTTACCCTCTTTCTGGCCTCTCTTTTTACCCTCTTTCTGGCCTCTCTTTTTACCCTCTTTCTGGCTGCCTCTCTTTTTACCCTCTTTCTGGCTGCCTCTCTTTTTACCCTCTTTCTGGCTGCTCTTTTTCTTTCTGGCCTGCTCTTTTTACCCTCTTTCTGGCTGCCTCTCTTTTTACCCTCTTTCTTGCTGCCTCTCTTGCTCACTCCAGTCCTCTTTCTCTTTTTCCTTGCTCTCTCTCTCTCTCTCTCTCTCTCTCTTTCTTACCATCTTGCTGTTTCTTCCTGTCCTTCCCTCTCCGCCCATCATTTTCTCTTTTCCCTCTCGTATTTCTTTCTCTCCATCTCATCCTGTTTCTCTCCCTCTTATTTTGTAATTGCATCTACCCTCAGATATGGGAAATAGTGCATGTCTTGTAAAGAGACATTCTCTTTGATGTCAAAATGATTTTATTGATGCCACTTTTTGATTTGGAATTCTGTATAAATTGCATTTTTTAAAAGCCAGAAATTAGCCTGGACATTGTTTCGGCAAATCCAAGCGGCCAGTTATCATCGACATGCAGTAGAATAAATCCTAATTTTTATTGGGTGCAGATTTTTCAGAGATAAAAAGATGACAAAATTATTCTTATGCACAATTATTGGACTTACAATTCTTACAAGCTAAGATTTTGTATGAGCTTATCTATGGGGGGATTTGGTGTACAAAATTTTCATTTACAATTCTCTAATGTATCAACATTTTATTCAATTAAAAATAGTGTTATATATTTAAGGAAAGAGGATGTATTTTTTATTTATTAATCCAAACAATTTTTATTACTTAAGCATTATTTTTAGAGGGATACTTGTATTTGAGTAGATTAAACAGTATATTTATTTTTGTCTTGTTAAAGTGCACATATTTTTCTCTAATAAGATTTCTAAAATATTCAGGCCAGAATAGAAAAATCAAATATACTGTTTAATAAATAAATGAAGTGTCTACGCAAATATAAGTATCCACTAGAAATAATATCTAAGTAATAAAATCTGTCAGAATAATGAATAAAAAAAATCCATCTCTTCATTTATCACATATATAAACATATACTGTTAAACATATATTTTAGTCAACAGTACAATAATCCTCACTCATACACACAGTAAAAAGAACCTCCAGATATTGGAAGCCATCTACATTAAATCCAAACAACCCACGCTTAATAAAATCACATTTAAATCTGGTCATAATACATAAAATTACATTTAAATATATGGTTCTATATCATTTCGAGCTTTCACGTGGTGTGGCGTCATAGAACCACGTTACAAATTTACGAACAGAATTTGCTATTTTTGGTAACTGTTATCATAGCTTAGTTAAGTTTTATGTCAACACAAGATA
The DNA here is from genome assembly GCA_037127315.1 of Ascarosepion bandense. Classification (NCBI taxonomy): domain Eukaryota; kingdom Metazoa; phylum Mollusca; class Cephalopoda; order Sepiida; family Sepiidae; genus Ascarosepion; species Ascarosepion bandense. The sequence continues at coordinate 8,741,119 of JBBBDQ010000828.1, forward strand.
AAATCATAGTTGATGGTGGATGTTTTTATGTTAAAGGTCTTTTTCTTTTTTAACTTGGCAGAAATTTCTTCGATTGTTCGACTTTAAGTTAATTGGAGTAGATAGACTGAACTATCACCCAGTTCACACTCCACCCGCGTCTATTGAACAGGTGTAGAGGCTTATCCCTTGTTCCCTGTTTAAGATGTGGTTTCCAGCTTTCTCTTTTTTCTCCTCAGACCTCAGTATTGGTGCTTCTGTGATTTTCTTGTGATGTGTTTGGTTGGTGGCAATGTCTCATCATTGTGAGGGTACTGGGTTGGCAGTTTCCTGGTTGCTGCTTCTGACTGGTAGTTAGGAGCCTTAACTCTTGCATAGTGTCAAGAGCGGCTGCTATGATCAATACTTGTATGATATCAGGGTTCTTGTAGTGCCATGTCGTGCATGGATAGGTGTCCCTGCAAGCGCTTTTGGTGGGCAACCCTGAGGCCACACTTTGATGCAGCCTGAGCCAGTTTCCCTCCAAGCATGGATAATGACTGCCTGCACCCCCTACTCAAGGTTCCTCCCTGTCAACAAACCATAAAATGAAAAACGGAATCAGAAAAAATCCTAAACCAGCCAAACTCAAATCACCAAAATCTCTTCACGTCTCTTTTGCTAACATCTGGGGCATTCATACTAACTTTTGTAGTGTAGAAGCTTTCCTCCACGAAAAGTCCCCTGACATCCTAGCGCTCTGTGAGACTAACCTTAACTCATCAATTCCCTCCTCTGACTTCTCAATCCCTGGTTATCTTCCCCTCTTAAGGAAGGATTCCGCTGTCCATATGCATGAGCTGGGGGTCTACGTTAGTGAAAACCTCCCTGTAGCTAGGGTGACATCACTCGAATCCCCTGACCACTTTTACCGTTCCCCCTCCTCTCCCGACTGCTCTCTTCCAGACAGTATTTCTGACAATATAGATAAAGCTACTTTCTACCACCTATTCTTTCACATATTTGTATTCAGAGATCTTAACGCTCATCATGCTGAGTGGCTTAAAGACTTCTGCTACTGATTCAGCTGGCATCCACGCCATTAACTTTGCCCTGACGCAAGTAGTGGACTTTCCACATGCTTTCCAAGCACTCCCTCTGGACACGCCTCTCTACTAAATATATTCTTTACCTCTGCACTTGACTCCTGCCAAGTCTCGCAGCTTTGCCCTGTTGGCAACTCCGACCATGCTGTTGTCTTTCTTAATATTTCTCTCCACTCTCACTCCCCCCAGGAGCCTTCTACCTATAGGACCTCCTACAGCTACCAAAGAGCTGACTGGGATGCCTTTCGTAATTTCCTATGCGATGTCCCTTTGGGGAAAAGTGTTTGATCTCCCAGTTGATGACTGTGCCTCTGAGATTTCATTTTGGGTGAAAGCTGGCATTGATGCCTTCATATCTACCAGGAAGTTTTGTTGCAAACCTCATTCCTCCCTTTGGTTCTCTCCTGCCTGTTTGGTCGCCATTGCCCACAGGAACCAGTACTTCTGACTATTTCGAAGACATGCATCTGACCACAATAGGCGCCTGTTCACGTCTGCTCGTAACGAGTGCAAGAGAATCCCAAATGACGCCAAGCGATTGTTTGCCGAGAGAATGAGACAGCGCATAGCTGACCGCAAGTTCAGCTCTAAGGACTATTGGTGGTTATGCAAACAGGTGCTGAACAATAGCAAATCCCCTATCCCTCCTTTAATCAATGAATTTGAGGTCCTCTCATCATCAGCGGACAAGGCTGAGTGCTTTGCTCACAGATTCTCATCCAGCTTCACATTTGACTCATCTGGAGTACCCTCACCCAACTTCCCTATTAGAACTTAGGCTAAATTGTACGATGTATACATTACCCCAACAGTAGTATCCCGAGTAATTTCAAGACTTGACCTCCATAAGGGGAGCGGTGGCAATGGAATCCTGGTGATTGTCCTTAAGAAATGTGCCCCTGAACTCTCCTTTGTCCTCTCTAAACTGTATAACTACTGCCTTTCTGCTTCCTGTTTTCCTGCATGCTGGAAGTCCTCTTCTGTCATTCCTCTGGTGAACCCTCTGACCCATCCAACTATCACCCTATCAGCCTTCTTCCAATTTTCAGGAAAGTGTTCGAGGCTGTTATGAATGCTGAAATAGTTCAACACTTTACTGCCCATAAACTCTTCTTCGACAGGCAGTATGGCTTCCACTTTGCCAGGTCCACAGCCGACATGCTAACGACCGTTAGGGAGTACATATTCCAGGCCCTTGAGGAGTTCGGTGAGGCTTGTGCTGTTGCTCTGAAGTGGCTTGTAAATTTCAATGCGTCTAAGACCAAGCTATTGTCTGTCAATCATCACAGGCAACCTCTCCTGCCTCCCATAAGCATGGACCAAGTGAGTCTCCCTGAGAGCAATACACTGCACCTCCTCGGCCTTACCCTCTCTTCTGAACTCAAATCTCAAATGGAACCACTACACTGAGGCAATAGCTAAATCCACTGTTAAGAAGGTTAGGTCACTGTGTCGAGCCAGGATGTTTTTCCCGCCTGAATCCATCCTGCGTATATAAAAATCAACGATTTGTCCATGCATGGAATACTGCTGTTATATATGGTCAGGCGCCCCTGCTGTTCATCTCAGTGTTCTTGACAGGCTCCAAAGAAGAATCAGTAATGTGATAGTTACCAACTTGGCGGCTCGACTCCAGTCACTTACCCACCGATGAGATGTGGTTTCCTGTTGTCACTTCTATAAATACTTTCATGGCTTCTGCTCCAACGAACTTAAGTCACTGGTGCCTCTGCAACAGGTGTTTACTCATGCAACCAGATTGGCAACTGGGTCTCACACATTCATAGTTAGATCATCCAAATGCAGACAACAATTCTACTCATGCAGTGTCTTTTCTCGTACTTCCCGCCTGTGAAACTTGCTTCCATATTCTTGCTTTTCTGACAGCTACAACCTCCAGGAATTTAAATGCGATGTCAATACTCATCTCTTAACCACTTGACTGTAGTTCTTTAACCACCCTGTATATCCTTTCCTTTCTCTTCACCTTTGAAACTGTCATCACACCTGTATTCCCATTTTTCTCTTGCTCCTTTCCAACTGGTTCGTCTTTCTCTTCACTCTCTTCTACTTAATCTTTTACTCTTATGTAGCCCCCTTCACATCAGTGGCGTTACTGCCCTGCTCGGGGTGATACGATTAAAGAAAAAATAAAATGTCCTTGTAACCTCTTTGAAGACGGCTCATGTGAGCTGAAAGCTTAGAACCAACTTAATAAAAAATAATACAATTATTGGAGAATTTTTGTCTTTATTTTCACCCGAAATTAAAGCCAAAATACAATGTTTAGAACGACTCATGATTAAACATAATAGACATTCATTGTCTCTTAAATTTAACAGTATATGTTTTTATCAAATTATCTGCTGTCTCTATACACTATATATATATATATATATATATATATATATATATATATAAAAACTTATTTATGAATGGAACTTTGTCTGTGTGTCCCTGTTACTTATAGACTCTGAAACAGCTGAACTGATTTTCTTGAAAATTTACACAGTTGGACTATAAGCGTCTGGGAGTGTTCTTAGCTAGGTTTTGTGTCGAGGTACCCCAGATAAATATCAAAAATCGATAATTAAAAAAATCGTGTTATAAAAGGAGTGGTTTGATTTTAATCAAATTTGATACATTCATAGACAAAGACATAAGAAACGATATTCTTTAACCTTCTATAACCTGACTTTTTTGATTATTGATTTTCAATATTTATCAGGGGTACCTCGGCACAAAACCTAGCCAAGAACACTCGCAGATGCTTATAGTACAACTGTGTAAATTTTCAAGAAAATCGGTTCAGCCGTTTCGGAGTCTCTAGGTAACGGAGACACACACACACACACACACACACAGACAAAGTTCCATTTATAAATAAGTTTAGATATCCTATATATTACATAACTATAATATTCTGATAAATAGTAAATATTGTTCTAAAAAAAATACATGTAAAATAGTAGTAAAATATGTACAAATAAATTCAATGAAAGATTCCAATTGTAAAAATTCATTGCATTCAAATTTATTTTTTCTGAAAGTTGGAAAGCTCTATTTGTATAGATTCTCTGAAGAAGCTTTAATAAAATCGAAACATGTTAGATTGAGAAACGTTTCCTACATTGTTCTTCATTTATTCTACCATCTTGTGCAACACATCACACAAAACTTTTCCCATTTTAATTATTTAGACCGTTTGGACTGTTGTCCTCATCTTTATTGCCATGTTTACAACGTTTCAACCATTGTACACTCTGACCTTCTTCAGGTGCTTTAAATTTTTAACTAAACTGTTTCTTTCGATCACTGGGGTATATCATTCTTATTCTATGTGCGATACCGCTTCCGGGGGCTATGTAGTTATTTCCCTTTAACTCAACTCTCTACTTTATTTGTTCACCATAGTTGTAACTAGGAATTGAACTCACAACTCTTTGAGTCAAGTCACTGAAACCAACCAACACCCATATCTATTGAGCCAGGCATTTCCACTTTATCATACGAAATATTCTATTCTAAGTAGGTTTTTACAGGTTGGAATCCTTTTTATAGTGGTGATTTATAAACAATAGTAAAAAGATCCACATTTTCATGCAGTACTTTTAATTGCATTTCTTAACGATGAATTGATTCTATAAATCCTACACCTGTCTGATAAACTTCTTTCTCTTAAATATTCCTCTTTGTTATATTTACAGACTTTCAATATTCGATATGTAAAAATTGTCGAGGAACTCCTGAATGAAGCACTGACTACTTATGAACGAACTTATGAGGGCTCTTTCACACGACGAACGAGTAAGAAGTAAGTTTCATTCATTCATTCATTTCATTTCATTCAGACAAACTACAAAGAATGCCCAGGAAGATACTTGTTTCTTTTTAATGATGTGGAGAGAAAATCATCTGGTAGCAAGTGTGTGGCAAACGTGCATTGGTACAGATGCGAAAGAGGCCTAAGACATATTTGTCAATACCAGTTACATCCGACTTTACCCATTAGCAGCATGATTTCTTGACATGTCTAGATATGGGCCTCTCTGCAACTCGTCATGATCCAGGTCATTGTAAGATGCCTCATGCTAATAGAAGTAGTGGGAAAGTCAGAAGTTGGCAAAATGCAGTGTCTTGTGAAGTCTGTCCTGTGGGCATTTCACTGTCGTTTCTAAGACTTTGTTGTTTTTGTTATGTCCTGTCTCTTTCCTCTCGCTGCCTATTACTCCCCTAGTTTCTCAGAGAGCAATCAGTTATATGTTTTCCCTAACCTCAACACACCTTGCTATACATTCAGTAAGTTAAGTGCCATACATGAAACATGCTTGGGCGATCATGTCTTTTTTGAGACATGACTGACTGGGCAGAAGATTATCCTGCAGTAGGTTGCCATTGCTTTCTGTGGTAGATTGGTTGCCAGCCAAGGCTATAGAACCCAATCTGTCCTGCTATTTAACCCATAACTGGAGGGAAGAGACAGATTAATACTTTTCCCAAGGTTATTTGTGCGTAAGTGAATGTAATGGATTCAACTGGAATTCGAACTCGGCTCCTCGATTTCTCATTCCGAGCCGATATCCACTGCACCACAACGCATATTCCAACATTGCTATACATTACAACATTGCTAAAAACTATTAACACATTCACTGCTGCATTATTATTGCATTGTTACCTGTCTGTGCTGGCCCATTTTGGGTAAAATAGGAAATTATCATTAACTATAAATAAATGACTGTAAAGATACTGCCTGTTATTTGTAAAGAACAATGTCATAATGTGTCACAAAATGAGTTGTGTTGTACATTATTTTATGTCTAGGCTGGCTTGGAAATTGCATTAAACAGTAGTGAATTTATAACACAAATGGAAACATTGACATTTCACGGTTTTTTGGCATATACAGTATGGTCCAAAAGTAGGTGGACAAATTGTAATGAACAAGAGTTTAAGCACCTGTGTTGATAAAATTTAAGCACTTTTGTAATATTGTACACAATAAAATTTGATAGCTAATGCAATAATTTTAGTAAATATAAATAAATATGTAATGTCAAAATAAATGTTTTGATTTACTGTTCTGTTATTTTTGGACCACCCTCTGTGTGTGTGTGTATGTATATATATATATATATATATATATATATATATATATATATAAATTAAAATTTTCTAAGATTGTTAATATAATACTAATAGGATCCATTAGGATTTTCTTCTAAGCTGTTGCTTTCAGATTTATATATATATATATATATATATTATTATGGGTTCTTGTTTAGAAACCCACACAATATAATAATAACACAAAAAAGATATGAGAGGAAAAAATGTAATTGTATTGAACAAAAGATATACAACCTGTATGCGGTTAGTAGATTCAGGAATACTTGTTAGTGGAAATCAAATATTTACAAAGAAGTAATAAGTCTATATTCGTGCTGACCAACGAGTGGGGTTGAAGTGCTCTGGCTAACAACTCTACACAACTGACTCAACTCAAGACTACCTCCATTTTCTGTAGGCAGGATTATTTGTATACTATGGAAGAGTCCATAGAGTGTGTAAATAGGGGTGACTCCCCAACATACATACATACATAAAGAATGTGGAAAACTAAAAAAACTAAAAAAAAAAAAATCTTATCTCCCATATTCAATGAAAAATGTTAAAAACAAAAGTTGCTGGCCAGATATAAATAAATATGTCTTTATCACTTAAACAGTTTTTAGTGGCTACTCGTATTTGAGTAGATGCTCTGTTTATTTAGGTTGCGTCTCCAATCCCTACACTCTTAACCTGTTCAAGTTTAGGGTTAACTATTTTCTTTCACAAATATCTGCTTAAGCTGTGCCTCTTGCTTTGTAGCCCTTTACTTCTCGGGCCTTGTACCACGAGGTGAATATGACTGTAAAAAGTAGATTAATTTTTGTTTACCAGCCTGAATATTAGAGAAATCTTATTAAAGAATAGGTGCACGCTCCAGCAGCATAATTGTGTTGGAGGGCACGACTTTAATAAGATTTCTCTAATATTCAGGTGCACAGATGAAAATAAATATATTGTTAAATAATTAAATAGAGGATCTATCCAAATATGGTTATCCAATAAAAAGTTACACTTCAGTTATAAAATCTCTCGAATTAATAAATAAAAAAATTCATTACTTGTGGATGTGTGTATATATATATATATATATATATATATATATAATGTTCTTCTGTTACATTAGAACATGTAAGTAACCACTACAAAATTGTGAATTTTGTTTTGACATTGAAAGAACAATGTCTTATCAGGGACTTAATGATGGCAACAAACTTTTATTTAAAAGTTACATTTTATAAAACTTCACTTTTCGTTTTTTAAAAATTTTCCAAAATTTTTTTACCCATATATATCTAAGGACCTCTCCCTCTAGCACTGGAATTTGCTGAAATTTACTCAGACATTTCGAAATTTCTTAGATGTAACATTAGATTTAGTTTCCAATAATTTTCAACCTTACATGAAAAACAATGCTAACCTGAGTTCTATCCACCCTAGCTCTAATGACCCACCACCTGTAATCCAGCACATTCCATCATCAGTTGCATAACATATTAATCAACACTCCTCTAGTAAAGAAATATTTGAAATGCACAAAACAGTTTATGATGAAGTTCTTAGGGATAGTGGCTTCAGATCTTCTGAAATTAGATTTGTAGAAGATTATAGTTGTTTCAGAAAGAAAAACAATCATGAAGATCATATGGTATAATCCTCCATTCAATCAATCAGAGAATACTAAACTGGGACATAAAATTTTGTAAATTAATTAATATTAAAAACAATCCTTTAAGTAGAATTTTCAACTGGAACACTCTAAAACTTAGTTATAGTTGTGCTAATAATTTACAGAAAATAATTAAATTACATAACAATAAAATGCTGAATTTATAACTGTAAATCTAGTGCTGATCTTATTTTGTCTCATAGAAATAACCTATGCAGTTGTAGAAATCTTGACCAATGTGTTTAACAAAATCCTTTGTCAATATGTTATATCTCATCAATAAAAACTCCAAGGGTTACTAAAATTTACATTGGATATACAATAAATCAATTTAAAAACGTTTCTATAATCATCTCTCATCCTTCACTAATATGGACAAATGAAACAGGACTTCACTTTCTCAATATTTTTAAAAGTTAAAAGAAGAGAGAAAATATCTAAAGTTAAATAGAAAATTCTCAATCTAGGATCTCTAGATTGGTGAATGCACCATGCTTCTGCTGTCTGCATGAAAAAATAGAAATAATTAAATTTTTGAATAGTGACATTAAATCAAAGATTAGATACTACAACAAATTGTAAACATATTAAAATATTAACTTTACAATCCTGCTAAACTCTCCTAACTTACGTCTCTTATGTCATATTATCTTTTTATTCACATTTTGTGATCTATTCTAGCTTTAGGTTTTGTATTCAATAATTACTGACAGTATGCTAGTCATGAATTTGATTACTGTATTTTTTCTTTTGCTGTATCGATAGTACTTTTCAATTTAAAGCTCTTATATATATATATATAATTTATATTTTAAATCCAAAAGGATGATCAGATAGGTAAATCCCAAAAACCTTATCCTAATTAATATTAATTTCATTAGTATTAAAATTGATCAAGGTTGAGGGCTCGATGCAAATATTATATTCTATTTAAATATAAAAATAAAACAAAAAATTCAATATTTAAATTCGTTGAATAGCCATTTCTATGAGGAAATCCTCGCTTCTTCAGCAACGGCGAAACAAAAATTTTATTTACACAAATTTGTTTCTATGGCAATAATCTTTCTTAGTTTACTTCCCAGTCACCCCCTTCCTTTTTCCTTTTTTCTGTCTGCATTTGGCTTTTTACTTCCTTAAATTCAAAAATTGTTAATCCCACCCCATTTTATTTTCCTGTGGATGGATGATTTTTTTTTTTTTGATTTCTACTGGTATAAAATCTTTCAATACATTTGAATTTGAGTAAATAAAATTTTCATTTCGCCATTGCTGAAGAAGCAAGGATTTCCTCGTAGAAATGGCTATTCAACAGATTTAAATATTGAAATTTTTGTTTTATTTTATATATATATATATATATATATATATAATTTAAAATTTGTTTTTATTCTGATTTATATTGTTAGGTCGGTTTAATTTAAGTTTTTGTATTGCTTTTTAACATATCTTTTATTTTACATTCTATGAATAATTATGCTCGAGTGATTTCATTTAGGATGTGCATTGTGGTGCAGTGGATATTGGCTTGGAACGAGAAATTGGGGAGCCGAGTTCAAATTCCAGTTGAATTCATTGCATTCACTTACGCGTAAATACCCTTGGGAAAGGTATTAATCCGTCTCTTCCTTCCAGTTATGACTCAAATAACAGGAGAGATTGGGTTCTATAGCCTTGGCTGGCAACCAATCTACCGCAGAAAGCAATGGCAACCTACTGCAGGATAATCTTCTGCCCAGTCAGTCATGTCTCTCTCGAGACATGATCGCCCAAGCGCGTTTCACGTATGGCACTTAACTGACTGATTGATTTCATTTAAAAATGCCATAAATTTTGAAAAGTAACTTTGTGTTAATTTCTGTTAGCATCTCATTTCCATTCAAATTTGAATTCTCCACTTTAGCATAATTTCATTGGCTTTAACCCTTCTCAGCATCTTCTCATTTATTTTTCTTTTCTTCACTTTTCACTTCTTTTGTATCTGTGTAATTTTTTCGTGTACCTCTTTTTTTTAGTTTTTTCTCTCTATTTTCAGGTCAATTTCTTATGCTTTTTTTTCTTTTTTTTCTTTACTCTTTTTTTTCCTTTTCTTCATTTCTTCTTTTTTCAGTTTTCTTTATTAAATCCTTTTACCTTACATGGGAAATTTTCCAAAAACAAAAAGTGAAGTGATGTTTCATAAAATGTAATTTTTAAGTAAAAGTGTTTATTACCGTCATTGTTAAATACCTGATGAGGCATTGTTCTTTCAATGTCGAAACAAAATGTACAATTTTGTAGTAGTCATTTACATGTTCTAATGTAAAAGTTGAATAATAAATATTTATTGGTCTATTTTTATATTGAGATCTGTTTTAAATTAATGTTTTGAACGTTGCAATTATTTTATTCTTCGTTCTTATTCATCTGGAGATATATATGACTGTAAATTTATCTTTAAACACGTCTTGAAAAACCCACCGAGTATAATCGCGGAGGGGGAAAAAATGGAAACAAAAAAAAGAACAAACTAAGCACTTGAACATTAGTCAAAGTACTAGCCGAAAGAAAAAAAACTCAAGACGAGGAACCTAACATGTAAAGTGCTCAATACAATAGCAGAGCAAATAAGTAAGTAAGGTAGGTCCGTTGGCTCTAGGTTAGCTATTTACTTACATATATATATATATATATATATATATATATATAATTAGTTTTTGGTTATAATTAAATTATACCATTATGCATTTGTATTAAAGTGTTCAATGAAATTATATTGCACAACTTTTGAATATTTTTCATTTGTCAACGAGTTATTACGTAACTCAGATTTCTACCTTTCCGTGTTTTCAGGTGATTTACAAAAACTGATTTTACCAGTTTTTTAATTATTTTTATTTTTAAAAGCTTGCCTAACAGGGATCTTCTGTGAACACACAATTTTCAAAATTAGTTATTACTTAAAGGTCTGAGAACATTTTCATCCATCATTGTATGATCCTAATAGGTATTTGTTGGTATGGCTACACTTAATCATAATTTCTGTTCTTTCATTTAGTAACTCATTTTTGTTTGGGAATAACATTTCTTCCTGGCACAGTCTACATATTTTACCATTCTTGTAAGGCCTGGCTGTTTTTATTCTACTCCACGTTATGTCGGGGTCTTTTCCATATTTTGATTTAAATTTCCACACATGGCTAGCCAATTTTGTACAGTGTTTTTAAATTTTCTAGTTTAAATCTAGACTTATGGTTATTCTATCTAGTCTTAAAAGTGTCTTTGGTCGATCCTAAATATGTTTTCTTTTGACCATTTAAGTCATGTATTTTTGCTTTGTAAATAATTCCTTTTGTATTACAAAGTCCTTGAAGTAGGCATTTATTTTTGTCCCTACAGTTATATTTCTAATTAATAATGATGATTTGTATGTTGCTATTTAGGTTTTTGGTGTTTTGTTTCTTTATGTAATTTTCTAAATTCCTATTACAGTTATAACTCAGTTTGAAAGTATTTCTATTGAAAATAGGAATAAAATCAAACTGAGAATTCTGTTTAATTCTGAGCTTTTTGGAAAGTGTTTATTGATCAGTTTAAAAAATATTTCTCCTATTTTGGTATTTAACTTCTAAATTAAATGGTGGGTTGAACCAGATAATGTTTTGATTTCTATTATTGTTTTTGATGTGTCTGCTTAGTTCTAGATTGTATTCTAAAATGTTCTTATGACTAAATTTTCTTAGGGCATCTTCATAATCTTTTTTCTTTTCATCAAAGATTGCTTTGTTTGATGAATTTTTTGATAGCCTGTACTCTATTCCTTCATGGATGTGCTTGATTATGCTTGTGGAATGGTTAGGTCTTATGTTTATGTACTTTAAAGTTGTATTTGCTTTCAGTTTGTAAATTTAATTCTAAATCTAAATATTGGACTAATTTTCATTTGTTTCAAATACTATTTCATAAACTAGATCTTTGAATAGTGTGTAAAGTATTTTCCTTATTCTATCATTCTCTCTTTTGTTGTCTGGTGCTATCATTAATCCATCATTTCTGTATAATCCATGGTTGTCTAAATGGATTATTTTGTTGATTATATTTAAGATGTATATTTGTATCAATTCTGAAATTTCGACTCCGTCATATGAGCCTTGTGGTACATCAAAATTACCGTTATTTGATTTTTTTAATTCATGTTTTACCATTGTTGAAAAGTATGGAATTTTGGCAATGTAGAATTATATCCATATGTTTGGATGGTATATCTGTGCACTGTTTAGCAAAATTTAATGCTTCCATTAAACTTTTTTCAGATATTGATGGGTAAAATATTTTAATGTCATATTTTATGAAAGTCTATTTTTGTTTTTGATGTTTTTGGAGCCAAGAAATAATAATCATCTGTTTTTTTTCCACTGTTTTTTGAGTAGCAATTCTCAGTAAGTCACAAATAATTTTTATTATTTGATGGCATATTTTAACAACTTCTATTTTTGTTGGATTTCTAAGTCAGTACAAGTGGTGATTTGGAAAATCTTCTTTGTGGTCTTTGTTAGGAAAGCTTGTCTACTGGTTAAAATTTGTATCTTTTTACTTGAATCCAGCTTCTCTGTAACAGTTTTAGCTTCTGTGTTAATGAAGAAATCAGTAAATGTTATAAAAAAAAATTCCTAGATTCCTATATTGAAAATATTAACTTATGTTATCTGAGTGCAGGTTGATCAGTAACTAATAGTTCAACACTGATGCATGCAGGACGGAAATCCCATGCGTGAGTGTTAAATGAAGGATACCATCTACTGCTGACTCTCATTTATGATAAGATAGTTCACCATATATCAGTCAGTTAAGTGCCATATGTGATACACACTTTGTGCGATCATGTTTTGAAAAAGACTATGACTGACTGGACAGAAGATTATCCCACAGGAGGTTGCCATTGCTTTCTGCGGTAGACTGGTTGCCTGCCAAGGCTATAGAACCCAGTCTGTCCTATTATTTAACCCATAACTAAAGGGAAGAGACGGATTACTACCTTTCTCAAGGGTATTTGTGCGTAAGTGAAGGCAAGGAGTTCAACTGGTATTTGAACTCGGCTTCCTGGTTTGTCTTTCCGAGTTGATATCCACCGCACCACAATGCACATCACTATATATATATATATATATATATATATATAAAGCATATAAATTCAATTTATTTCATTTGGAAAATAATTATTTCAAAAAGATTTTATTATATCAACAGCAGGCAATATAAATTTTTGTAAAGACATAGATCTGTTGTCTTGAAAGACTGATTAATCTTCATATTGAAACATGAACTTATCCGTCCACTATGAATACATCATCCGCTCATGAAACAATGTCAAAAAAGTAGGTTGCAAAGCAGAGTGATTCCAGTCATATGCTTCTTGTCCTGAACTACTATATTCTCAGTACAAGTTCTGATATGATTGAACACTTTTTCATTGATACTTTTGTTTTCAGTGTTTCCCTTGTAGTCTATTAACTAGCAACTATAAACATTACATAAACTTTCTACCTGATCCACAGCAGTGAAATTATCAAATAGACCATTCTTTGGATAATAATCTGTTTGACTCTACATTCATCTGAGATGAAGAATTGTTAGATGAATAGTTAATATTTATACCCTTTATTTTTACATTTTATAAGTACTATTACATGCCTAAAACTATTTCTCATACTATGAGGTGATGGCTGACATAATCCTAATCTGCAAAGATGGGGATTTGGCTGTAGCTGCACTAATAGCCTTGGAACAGGCATGAATTTGTGTTTTTCTATACTTTATACTTAAGGCAGAGGTATTGTATTCAGTTGCATTTATTTGTTTGTCTGTCTCTGTCCGTGCTTAAGATCTCAAAAATTACCAGATGGATTGGGATGAAACTTTCAGGAATGGTTGGCTGCATGACTGGCACAAGCTGACTAGATTTTGTGTTCAATCTGGTATGGGATAAATCTGGGTTATTTTTATTTTTTATTTATTTTTTTACTAATATTTTTCATACATTTCACATGCCAAATACTGAATTATCTCTCCTAGATTGCTTTACATTATTACATTTTCTGAACGCACTTTTTTTAATAATAGTAAATAATCCTCTCTTGCTAATTGCTGAGATGATATTAGTATTGCCTTGGTAGAGGTTTGCAGTCTTTAGTCAAAGACTGCAAACCTCTACTAAGGCAATACTGATGAACTCTTGTTATAATGAACTCATAATATAATGTTCATTATAAGATAATGTCAAAAAAGGATTTGTTAGTGGCATGTCAGAACAGTGGATAAAAAAAGAGAATAGGTGTGTGAGCAAACCTTTTTCCTATTACTACCTGACTTGCTGAAGTGGTAGTAGCAACACAAATCCTGCAATTCTCATGCTCAATGGTTGCAGGGGGTCAGATCCGATTTTTCATACTCTCAGGTCTGTAATAATTGTGCCCTGCTTCCACACTTACTAGTTAAAGAAAATGAACTCCCTTCTCTTGTTTTACCAGTCTATAATTTAAATCAATTCAAATAAAGTAATTCCAGACTAATCCTACTCTGTCTCTAGACCCCACTATTCTCAACCTCCCCATGTCCTAGGTATCGCGAAAAACTGTTCATCAGTGAAGAGAATATGAGGAGTGTGAAACCACCACTTAATTGCTGCTGTTCCCAGGTTTACCCTGACCTGGGTTGGTAGCAACTATGGGCAAATAGCCCCTCCCCCACCAAGAAAAAAAATAGGTCAAAACACTATGACAGTATAAAAATGGATTTTTATTGTAAAAATTTCAGCAATACTTTTTGGAAGAAGAAAATATTAGAAGTAATACATTTTTAAGGAAACTCTTGACAAAATCCTCTCTATAAAAATATGTCAATGAAACCTGATCTGCAAACTGATTTCTTACAAAGAATACATGTTCTATTCATATAAATCTATTCTAAAAATCCTGTCATTGTTAAATAATCCATTGAGGTTGATATACTGTAAAACAAACCAAATCAATCAGCCTCTCTAGTTACTAGATTTTGAAAAAAAAAAAAAATTCCCACTGCACTCATTTATTCCAACCTATTTTTTTTTAATCCAAACTCTAAAATACCTGCTTAACAATTCTGAACCTGCTGACCAGGTTATGAATTGCTTCCCCATTGGTAATAGATATTAGAGTGCATGTTCTACAAAGTGTCTCTTTTGTAATGTTTGTTGTTCTGATGTATGTTTATTTTTGGCTTGGCAAAAATAAGAAGTGCTGAGAGCAGGTGGTGCGGTTGCTCTTTGGAATTGGCACTCTTTTGTTTCTTTCCTAAACAAACAACCAAAGTCAGAAAGACTCCCATCACAATTCAGATGGCAAGTTAATTGGTTGATGTGTGTAGGACTTTAAAGAATTCTACAGCTGCATTGGTCTGCCTCTCCAGATTGTCTCTTAACCAACTGCAGTCAAACCTTGCTTACTCAGTTGTTGCTTCCTTACATCTCTTCTATTGTTGTTTGTTTAAGCTAGAATTGAAAGACTTCTATTCGAAAGAGAACTCTTGGTAGCTGTGTTAAGATTTTTATAAAAAATCAGCTGTTGCACACCTGCCTGAAAAAGAAAAACCATTTTACAAAACATTAGTTTAACATACTTTGCAGCTGTTGTCTTAAACATGCATTCAACTTAAGAAAACTCTTGCTTCTAAATAACCATTTTGATCTTTCCACACTTGATGATGAACCATTGTATTAGTGATGGAATGGTGGGCTGATGAGCCTAAGTTCTACAAATAATAATTGTGGAATATTTCAAAATGGTTAAAGTTTCCAACAATCATTTTTTTAAGAAATATATTTTACCAAAATTTTTTTTTTATGATCATATCGCCCCAAGCAAGGCATTTTATTGCCACTTTTTTGCAGGGGGTTACATAGGAGGTAAGTTATGAGAAAGAGTGACAGGTTATAGAGGGTGTCAGGAAGTGAGTAAGAGAAGGGTGAAAATACTGATGAGAGTGGCGTGGACAGAGAAAGGAGCATGAGAGAGAGGATGCAGGTTAGTGAGATATGAGATGACTATTGACTTTACATTTAAATTCTTGGAGATTATAGCTGTTGGGAAAGCAAGTAAATGGAAGGGAATTCTACAGGAGGGAAGTGCGAGAAAAAGCTGATGGAGTAGAATTTGCATTTAAAATTTATTGGTTTTAGAGTAAAAGGGTGGGACCTAGTTGCTAATCTTGTGGCTCGAGTAAATTTATATATAGGGGGCACCAGTGAGCTAAGTTCATCGAAGCAGAAGCCGGGAAAGTATTTGTAGAAGAGATACAGGGAAGCCACATCATGCCAGTGAGAAAGTGACTGTATCCAAGCTGCCAAGTCAGGATCTATCACATTACAGTTTCTCCGTTGGATTTTGTCAAGGAGACCTAGGTGGATAGCAGGAGCACCTGATCAGATATGGCAGCAGTATTCAGTGCACTGGCAAATGGTAGATTTATATATGTGCAAGATTGTTTCAGGTGCAAAAAACTTCCTGGCCCTACACAGAGAATCAACTTTCTTAGCAGTGGATTTAGCTATGGATTCAATATAGTCATTCCACTTGAGGTCTGTTGTGAAAGTTAATCCGAGGAGGTGCAGTGTTTTGCTTTCAGGGAGACTAGCCTGATCCATGTTAAGGGGGTGTAGGAGTGATTGTCTGTGTTGGTTAATAGATAGCAGCTTCGTTTTGGAAGCATTAAAATTCACAAGCCATTTCTTATTTTTAAACACAATTCGGATAATCAGAGAGCAAAGTTCGAATTCCAGTTGAATTCATTGCGTTCATAAATGCGCAAATACTCTTGGGAAAGGTATGAATTCATCACTTCTCCATCCAGTTATGGGTTAAATAGCAGGAAAGATTGGGTTCTTGGACTTGGTTGGCAACCAGTCTAATGCAGAAAGTAATATCAACCTACTACTATGGGAAAACCTTCTGCCCAGTCAGTAATGACCTGATTGCCTAAAAGTTTATTATGTATGACACTCAATTGACTGAATCAGGAAAAAATACAAAAAGCTTGACATTTAACCTCTGATCTCCACTTGATACAATGGGTTATTGTTTCTCGAGTTGTGTAAGGATTTCTTAGCTTCTGTTTTCAATGCAAAATAAAAATTCTTTGAAACCTATTCTACCTTCCTTTGTTATGTCTGATACTAACCTTCAGGAGAGAGACTCATTGTGTCTTCTTGGGCTAACATTCTGTGCTGACATAAAGTGGAAAGATTATATTGAATCAATTACTAGGTCTGTTGCTAGGAAAGGGGTTTCACTACGTCATGCGAGACAATTTTTCTTTCCTGATTATTATATACGTATTAGTCTACCATTTGTCTATGCTTCAAACGTTGCTGCCACATGTGGCCTGGTGTTCTTGCTATATGTTTATCTAAACTTATTTATAAATAGAACTTTGTGTGTGTGTTTCTGTTACCTATAGACTCTGAAACAGCTGAACCAATTTTCTTGAAAATTTACACAGTTGTACTATAAGCGTCTGTGAGTGTTCTTAGCTAGGTTTTGTGTCAGGGTACCCCCGATAAATGTCGATAATCGAAAAAATCGGGTTATAGAAGGAGTGGTCCAATTTTAATCAAATTTGATACACTCATAGACAAAGACATAAGAAACGATATTCAGAAGTTTCAAAGTTGCAGTTCTTACAATAGTGCAGAAAATCGATTTTTTATATATATATATATATATATATATATATATATATATATATAAAAGGCAAGATGTTTGTGTGTGTGTCTGTTTATCTGTCTGTATGTCTGTATTTTTTTCAGCCCTTTTATTTATTTTTTGCTTTGGGTTTGGCTCTAAGTAGGTATAATTGTAGTTCTTAGTCTCAGCCATGATACCATTTACTCAGAGGACTTATTTAGCCTTCAAAATTCAGTTTACGACAAAAAACTTATTTGACATCGATACCAGGAAATCAAAATTTGACTTACATCCATTAATTTTTCTTTCAGTCTACGGTTTTGCTTTAACTGGAAACAACTATTGCTTTTTAGTCTTTCGTGCCAACGTCCAAAGTGTCTGATCTCCAGGACCATGGATTAGTTTTAAAGCTTTCATTACACCCGAGCAACGCCGGGCTATACTGGTAGTTCTTGATAAAATCCAAACCCGAATCTGCAGTTTTACTGGTCCTGACATGGCATGCTGGCTTCAGTAACTTCCTCATTACTGCAATGTAGCTTCCATGTGCCATTTCAATAAATACATTTATGGAATAGTTTGTTCTGTGGTAACTAGTCTTTATGAATATAACAACAGTATTTGATGGACAGGAAGGTCTTCTCAGTTTATGGTTGAATTCGCTCGATGCAAATAAGTTCTTTGCTAACAATTTTTTTTTGTCTGTGAAACTCTTTTCTAGCTTCTTGCTTTCCTGCCAACTTTGATCTTTAAAAATTTAAATGCAATGTCAATCTTTTATCTACTGTTGTCTTAATTCCTTTTTTATTGTTCTTGCTCTTTAATAATGTTTCTCGTTTTCTTATTCTTTAGCACTCAGTGATCACTTGTGTCTTGATGGCTTTATTGCAGTGCTTGGGGTGAAATGATTTAAAAAAAAATATGTTCAAAATAGCTGCCCCCCCCCCCATATATATATATATATATATATATATATATAATGTTAAAAGTCTGCCTCCTTCTACCGAGTGCCCATAGCTCAGAGGTAGAATTGCTGACTGATGCCATTTTGGTCGGATTTCAATTCTGGGTAAAAGCAATTGAATGTCTAACCGCACTGATAAGCTGTGATACAGCGAAACAGATCTGTCTGCAGATTACTATATATATATATATATATAAAAACAATGTAGAGAGGTTTTTACTTAAGTGTTGTTTGTCATGCCAACAAAATTATGATGTCTTCACTCTTCAGGGATTTTGTTTATTCTGCTATAAGCATACTGAACCCACAATAAATGTTACTTTAAATAAAATAACATACTCTCGGAATGCAGATATTCCGTGATCATGAAAAGAATGGAAGAAATAGCAGAATTGGCGAAGGGGCTGGAAGGCTTCTATCAAAGATTATATATATATAAAAAGAGAGAGATCGAGACGGGTTGATAGATGTCTATTTCAACATACGATAATTTTCCAGTTAATCCTAATAAATATTTTGTTAATTTTTTTAATTATTTTTTACAATAGATCTGCAGGGCCAAGGAGCCTTGTGACCCCTAGGGGGCCCCCCTTCTCAGTTGCCGGGTTTTTGGGTGCCCTAAGCACAGCCCTGCTGCTAGTGAACTGCTAGACAGTATAATAACTCTCCGCTACCCAATTGTGTCCATGTATTTAAGAGGTTAGGAGCATCCCATTCTTGTATATAGGTAGCTATACAACAATTATAAAGCATTAGTGGTAATTAAATAGGGATGTAGTTGTGTTACACATGGGATTTTGAATAATCATGTGTAGAAAGTTACTGAATAAGTTTTTGGTACTACTTAGAAGAGGATGTGCGTTGTGGTACAGTGGATATCGGCTCGGAACGAGAAGCCGGGGAGCCGAGTTCGAATTCCAGCTGAATCCATTGTATTCACTTACGCGCAAATACCCTTGGGAAAGGTATTAATCCGTCTCTTCCTTCCAGTTATGGGTTAAATAGCAGGACAGATTGAGTTCTATAGCCTTGGTCGGCAACCAGTCTACCGCAGAAAGCAATGGCAACCTACTGCGGGATAATCTTCTGCCCAGTCAGTCATGTCTCTGTTGAGACATGATCGCCCAAGCGTGTATCACGTATGGCACTCAACTGACTGACTACTTAGAAGACCCCCCCCCCCCCCCAAATTATTTGATCAGAATTTTCTAAGTGTGTTAAGTAGAAAACTTTTAGACAACATCTAGTACTACTGCTTATATCTCACAAGATCACCAATGTTAAGCAACATTGAGCTAGGCATTTACTATATGAGTGACCATTTGGGAATATCAGGTGCTGTAAGCTTGGATATGCATTGGTTTTAATGGAAAACAACTTGAAATTAGAAATTGAAGAGCCAAGTTCCAACCCCAGTCAGTTTCTTGATATTCACTTGCACACAAATACGTTTAGGGAAAAGATATGAATCTATCTCTTATTGGAGTTAACTGGTAGGGTTTGTATCAATAAATCATTATTTCAAAATCATTTAGTACAATCTAAGAATATTTTCAAACTTTAAATAATCCAGAAAGGATTGATAATCCATAAAATACAAATCAATCAATGATTATATATTACAATATATTATATTTAATTACAATAAATGTTAGTTTTGATTACAAGATTTTAAATTAAAACTTCTTTGTGCCAGAAAGAAAATTAATTTAACAAGATGAACGGTGCAAAGTGGGTGCATTCAGTTTTAGAGTGGTTGATATGTCTTATTGTTTTAACTGTTTTCAAATTCTTTGCAGACGTCCCAAAAAGGATGTTTACTTACCAATTCACTTATATGGTCAGTTGACCCAACACAAAGATGGATTCCAGTTACTGAAATCTCAGGTATGTGAATTTGATATATTTCTTATTATTGTAAATGTAATCTTACTTTTTGAATAGACTACTTTTTTTTGAATTTTCTAATCTAATCTAAATCTAAACTTATTTATAAATGGAACTTTGTGTGTGCCTGTGTGTGTCCGTTACCTATAGGCTACGAAACGGCTGAACTGATTTTCTTGAAAATTTACACAATTGTACTATAAGCGTCTGCGAGTGTTCTTAGCTAGGTTTTGTGTCGTGGTACCCCCGATAAATATCGATAATTGAAAAAATCGGGTGATAGAAGGAGTGGTCCGATTTTAATCAAATTTGATACACTCATAGACAAAGACATAAGAAACGATAATCAGAAGTTTCAAGGTTGCAGTTCTTACAATAGTGCAGAAAATCGATAATATATATATATATATATATATAAAAGGCAAGATGTTTGTGTGTGTGTCTGTTTATCTGTCTGTATGTCTGTATTTTTTTCAGCCCTTTTATTTATTTTTTGCTTTGGGTTGGGCTCTAAGTAGGCATAATTGTAGTTCTTAGTCTCAGCCATGATACCATTTACTCAGAGGACTTATTTAGCCTTCAAAATTCAGTTTACGACAAAAAAAAAAAACTTATTTGATATTGATACCAGGAAGTCAAAATTTGACTTATATCCATTTATTTTTCTTTCAGTCTACGGTTTCACTTTACCTGGAAACAACTATTGCTTTTTAGTCTTTCGTGCGAACATCTGAGCTTCAGGACCATGGATTAGTTTTAAAGCTTTCATTACACTCGAGCAACACCGGGCTATACTGCTAGTAAACTATGAAAAGAGCTACCTGTTTACCTCATCAAAACTCTTATATAGATTTGTGTATCTGTTTGATTGTCTAGTAGGCATTTTCATTTATATTTGTTAACTCTTCATGTGTTGATTTCAGGATGATTGTAGGAGACAGTATCTTTGATATTTACCTACAACCACAACAGGTGTAGCTTAAATTGTTTCACTCTCACAGAATGCATTCCTTATTCAACATATTGACAACCACCAAATAGAGATGAAAATTGTTTGAGAAAATTGCACACATGCATAAAAGCATATACATATTATCAACTAAATTAACTGCATAAAGAAACTAGAATTATGAAACACGTAAACATCTGGATTATATATATATATATATATATATAACACACACATATATATATATATATATATACACACACACACACACACACACACACACACATATATATATACACATACACACACACACACACACATATATATATATATATATATATATATACACACACATGAATGCTGCTTGTCAGGACATAAGGTTTGCTTAACCAATGAAAAACAAACAAGGCAAAAATAAAAAGTTGCAAAATTCTTTTCCTCCATATTTAATTTTCTGATGAAAGTTAAAAGTGAAACGTTAAATTTATAAGTTTTCTATTTGTTACTTATTCTATCATTCTGTTGGTTGCTAATGTATATTTGATCCCAATTATTTGATCCCAATTCATCTGTAAATCTTTTAGCAGTAGATTGATTCACATCTTTAGGCCATCCATATTTTGACCCCCTTTCTGGTTTCTATATAATTTCGTAAGCTTAACTCCCATAATGCAAATGAAGGTGACAATTCCAGTTATCACCCTAAAGAAATAGCCTCCTGAATTCTTCCCTGTCTTCTCCAAACTCTACAACTATTTTCTTTGGTGCTTCTTCCATTCCTGCTTGTTGGAATTCCCCTCCATAATTCTTTTCTTTAAAAACACTGAAGAGCCCTCTGACCCCTCTAATTACTATTCTATCAGTCTCTCTGTTTCTCTGGATATCTTGAAAGCATTTGACAGGGTTTGGTATGTTGGCCTTCCATACAAGCTACAGGGCTATGGTATAAACTGGATGTGTGTGTTCGATTTAATCCAATCGTTCCTAACAAATTGTGTAATATGGGTCATATTGAATGGGCACGCTTCCATATCCTGTCATACGAATGTCTGTCTCTCAAGGCTCTCTCCTAGGTCCTATGCTTTTCCTGATTTTTATCAATGGTCTTCCTGATGTCATCAGTTGCCAAGTAGGCATCTATGCAGATGACACCACCATTTACTTCTGTCTCTATAAGAAATCTGCCAGGGTTGACAATGTAAACCCCGCTGCTACTCTTGAAAAGGACCATCAATCTGTGGTGGACTGGAGTAAGAAATAGCTTGTAAATTTTAATGCTTCCAAAATGAAGCTGCTCTCCTTCAACCACTATGGAGAAACTTTTCTACCTTGCATCAATATGAAGGACACTAGTCTCCCAGAAAGCAATACACTGTGCTTCCTCGGCCTCACTCTCTCAGGCAACCTCAAGTGGAACAACTATATTGAATCAATAGTGCAGATGATCGATAATATATTTTTTATATATATAATATATATATATAAGCTTTATATATATATATTTCATATCTACTGTTATATTTAAATATTATATTATTATTAATGTTTATTATATTTAAATATTAATATCTACTGTTATATTTAAATCATTATTAATATCTTTAAATCAATAGTTATATCTACTGTTAGGAAGGTCGGGTCACTGTTGCAGGCCAGAATGTTTTTCTTATCAGAATCCATCTTGCACATATGAAATTTATCATTTGTAAGTGCATTAAATATTGTTGCCATATCTGGTCAGGTGTTTCTGTTCTTCATCTTGTGGGTTTTGACAAAATCCAAGGGAGCATCTGCGATGTAATTGATTCTGATCTGGCAGCTCAACTTCAATCACATTCTTACTGAGGTGACATGGCTTCTGTCTGTCTTTTTTACAAGTATTTTCATGGCTGAGCTTATCTCCCTGGTGTCCTGTCTACATAAATTTACTCAATCTACTAGTTTGGGAGTCAGTTAAGTGTCATACGTGATACACGCTTTGGGCGATCATGTCTTGAAAGAAACATTACTGACTGGGCAGAAGATTATCCTGCAGTAGGTTGCTACTGCTTTCTCTGGTAGACTGGTTGCCAGCCAAGGCTATAGAACCCAATCTGTCCTATTATTTAATCCATAACTGGAGGGAAGAGACAGATTAGTATCTATCCCAAGGGTATTTGTGCATAAGTGAATGCAAGGAATTCAACTGGAATTCAAACTCTGCACCCCAATTCGTCATTCTGAGTCGATATCTACTGCACCACAACGCACTTTCACAAGCTACTAGATTGGCGGATGTGCGTTGTGGAGCAGTGGATATTAACTTGGAATGAGAGATCGGAATGCCGAATTTGAATTCTAGATGAATTCCTTGCATTCATTTACACACAAATACCCTTGGGAAAACCGTCTCTTCCCTCCAGTTATGGGTTAAATAGATTAGGATAGATTGGGTTCTATAGCCTTGGCTGGCTAGCAGTCTACTGAAGAAAGTAGTGGCAATCTACTGTGGGATAATCTTCTGCTCAGTCTTTTGAGACATGATTGCCTAAAGCGTATAGTATGTATGGTACTTGACTGACTGGCTGGCTGGATTGGCAATTAGGCCCCACCCTTTTACAGTCAAATGTAACAGCCGTTTCTTCTCTAGCATTTTCTTTTCTCACACTTCTCGTATGTGGAACTCCTTTTTGTATATTTGCTTCTCTGATAGCTGCAATCTCCAAGAGTTTAAGTGCAACGTCAATTTCCATCTTTTATCCCCTTGATCCCATCTTTCTCTTATCATTTCTCTGACACCCCCTGTACCTTATTCTTTTATTTTCACTCTTCTCTCATGTAATCACCCTCCACCCCATTTGCACCAGTGGCAGTACTGTCTTGCTTAGGGTGAAATGATTATAAAAATAAGATGTGTCCACGAGGATTATCTGCTGTGTTTCTTACAACTGATGAGTGCATTCTTAGAACATTTGTTTTCTGACCATGAGACCCAGGTTCAAACTTCAACATGATCGATTTGTCAGGATGGCGACATATTGATATCATTGGCATGTGGAGATAATCCCAGTGTTTGGCACCATTGAAAAGTACCTGAAAATCGTATCATGGGTTAACCCAAGCCTTAGGAGTGAAAATTGCATCAAAGCACGTTCTTGGATATTCACTGCAGCTGATCTTTCAACTGCCCTGGATTTTGTTTCTGGACTTTGGTGTGGATATTCAATAGGTTGGTCAGGTGCTGTCCTTCAATAAGTTTATTGAAATATAAAAAATAAATAATTGTTACTAATATCAAGTGTAATATTATCGTATGTTGTTAATCAAAAGTAAAGGGACTTGAATTTTCGAACTAAGCTTTGTAGAAAAATTCTACTCTCTCAAGCAAACATCTTTTCTTTTTCTTTTGCAGGAATGTATTTTGGAATATTTCCATTGTATCAAGTGCCAGGTGTTACACACAGACCTTGATCTTCTTCATCTTAAGGCTGCCCTTTGGGCTGTGGTCAGTAATTTTCTTTCTTTCATTTTATTTTTAATGCTAAGTTTCTTTTCTACCAATTTTCACTTGTGAAACTCTCTTCTGCCTCTATATTTTCCAACTTTTATCTTTAAAAATTTTAAAGCAATGTCAAGTGTTATCTACTGTCCTCTT
This sequence comes from Ascarosepion bandense, assembly GCA_037127315.1. Classification (NCBI taxonomy): domain Eukaryota; kingdom Metazoa; phylum Mollusca; class Cephalopoda; order Sepiida; family Sepiidae; genus Ascarosepion; species Ascarosepion bandense. The sequence continues at coordinate 8,766,090 of JBBBDQ010000828.1, forward strand.
TAATACTCCTCTGTTTTCTTTTTTTTTTTTTTTTTTTTTTTTTGGTCCTTAATATTTTTTTTCTTATTCTTTCACACTTGTGTCTTAGTGGCTTTACTGCCTCGCATGGGGTAATATGATTTAAAAAAAAAAACTGAATTGCATATATATGACTGTTTTTTTTAAGATTTAGTGGAGGGTTTTCCTATTATGCCCTTCATGATTTTGTATAAGAATTGTTCATCTTTTAGATAAATTCTCACTCCAAGTTAAAATTTCCAGTTATTATTTTATTCATAGCTGGAGGTTGAACAGATGGTTTCATGCCTTCTTCGCTTTTGTAATATGCTAACATATTAGAACTGATCATATAAATATTCACAGTTTAACCAAAATAATGAAATTTTCTTTCTGCCATTTTCCTTAATTTCCACACCTTTTTATCTGGTCTCTTATGAATAAAATATTAAGTGAAAAAAAGAGTTGACATTTGTGCAATGTTTATCATTAGAACCATCGTTACTGGAACTGTTTCAGGAATTTCTCACAGACTCTTCTTAGACAAATGCTGCAAATTGAAAATTTTTGTTCCTTCAGTTCTCTTACCTCAATCCTTCTTTGGATTGCAGGTCGGTTTGGTGGAACAGGGGTGGGGGTTAAGGGGTCAAGCCCATGGCTACTTGGCAGGGGTTATCTGTCTTGGCTTATTAAAGATAACTTTCAAAAGTGGCTCATTTCATAAGAATAAGAAAGAAAATGGGGGATCACTATCACATTTCTTTCTTTTTCTCTTATTAAAGCTAAATTGTTGTTGTTCTTGTTATTGATGGGAAGCTGGTTGGTGGAGGGGTGGGGTGCAGAGGTGAAAAGGTGTCAGATTGTTCTCAATTATCATATTAGCTGTACATTGCTAGCCCCCAGGCTTTTTTTATCATGTGACTCTCAGGATAGTGTGGTAGTGGAAATTGTTAGTGATGAAGAATAGTGGTGGTGATGGTAGCAGAGGTGAGATGTGGTGGCAGCTGCAGTGGCAGTGGGTGGGAGTGGCAAACAATTGAGGATGTCAATAAACACTTATATCATTGGTGGATGTTTGGGTTTCATTCATTACCCCCTTTTGTACATGCATTTCTCTCTTGTTTCATTTAAAATCCAGCTACAGTGTGTGTGTGTGTGTGTGTGTGTGTGTGTGTGTGTGTGTGTGTATATACACACACACAGTGCCAAGTTAATCCATCATCTTTTAACCCTAAAAGAAAGATAAATGACTTCCTCATCATACCCAGAATTCATTGATATTGTCTTCGTCCTTGTTCTTTGAATAACAAATGAAATTTGATCCTATTTTTATTCTTCTGTCTTTCACAATTGTACTTACAAAGTTGTGTGTGTACATAAGAGTGCATGTCGTGTGTGTTTTTGTGGAAGAGAGCATGTCATTGTGCATAAGAGAAATCTTGTCTGTGATAGTGCATGTCATGTGTGTGTGTTTTTTGTGAAAGAGTGTGTCATTGTGTATAAGAGAAATCTTGTCTGTGATAGTTCATATCATGTGTGTGTTTTTGTGAAAGAGAGTCTGTCATTGTGTATAAGAGAAATCTTGTCTGTGATAGAAAGTGCATGACTATGTATGTATGTATCAGAGAGAGCATGTTGGTGTTTATGTGCATGAGTGAGAGTGTATGTCTGTGAATGAAACAGAGACCATGTCAATATGTTTGCATGTGAGAGAAAGAGCATGTCATTGTGTGCAAAAGAGATCTTTGTGTGTGTGTGCATAAGAAAGAGCATACCAGTATGTGTGTGTGCATGAGAGATCTTGTCTGTGTAAGAAAAAGTGAGAGTGCATGACAACATGTGTATTTATGAGAGAGAGAGAGTGAGAGAATATTGTGTTTTTGAATGAGATAGAGTATGTCAATATGCTTGTATGTGTGAGTGGAAAAGTATGTCGGTGTGCATGAGAGAGTGAGTATGTTAGATTTTGTCGGTGTGTGTGAGAGAGTGCATATTGGTATGCACGAGATAGAGAGAGACCAAGCCTGTGTGTGTCTGCATGCACGTGTTTGTCACAGGCAGCTTTTGTCCCTTAATATAGTCTGTCTGATCCTTTACCCTTTCTTACTTACTGTTTTCTTTTTGTTTTTGTTATTTCTAGTTTAAATGTTTTTCAACATGATGTTATTTGTCAGATCAAATATCTTTTTGATTATTTGTCTGTTTGTCATTTGTCCACTGTGTCTATATCTGGTGACAGGAAGTGGGTAATACTGAATTGAGTGAAAATAACATGTAGAAAAACAGACAGGCTGAGGGTGGGGATACCCCCCCCCCCTTCTTTCATTTGCAAGATACATGGACACTTAAGATATTCGAAAAAGGAAAAGGATTTCAGCTTTTATTTGGTTTTACTTATATATATATATATATATATATATATATATATATATATAAGGGTAGTTTAAAATTTGTACCTGATGACATACATGCACACACACCTCTACACATTTATGTGCACTGACATTTTCTCTCTCTCCTCTCACTCACTCACTCTCACACATACACAGACATTCTCTGTCTCTCTCTTACACTAACATTTCCTGTTACACACACACACTGACATTCCCTGTCTCTCTCTCTCTCACACTCTCTGACATTCCCTGTCTCTCTCTCTCTCTCACTCTCTCTTACACTGACATTCTCTGTCGCTCTCTCTCACTCTCTCTTACACTGACATTCTCTGTCGCTCTCTCTCACTCTCTCTTACACTGACATTCTCTGTCGCTCTCTCTCACTCTCTCTTACACTGACATTCTCTGTCGTTCTCTCTCACTCTATCTTACACTGACATTCTCTGTCGTTCTCTCTCACTCTCTCTTACACTGACATTCTCTGTCGTTCTCTCTCACTCTCTCTTACACTGACATTCTCTGTCTCTCTCTCTCACTCTCTTTTACACTGACATTCCGTGTCTCCCTCACACACACACCCATTCCGTGCCCCTCTCTCTCTCTCACACACACACACACACATTGACATTCTGTGCATCTCTCTCTCTCACACACTGACATTCCCTGTCTCTCTCTCACATACTCACACACTGACATTCCCTGTCTCTCTATCTCTCTCTCTCTCACACACACACAATCTCTAACATTATCACTTTCTCTAAGAAACATTTTCTGTCAGACATACTGTCACCCTGACACTCATGTTAATAACAAATACTTAAAAATTTCTTAAAACATTAAATCTTATAAAAAAACAAGGTAAAAAAAAGTTTTTCAGGTCAATTGTTCTAATTATTATTATTATTATTATTATTATTATTATTATTCTCTTACTCCACAATATTTACTTTAGGTTTATGTCTACCATAGTTGTGTGCATTTAATCTTGTCTGTTGGTTATACCCCATTGTCGGTTTTCTTTTTTGTTGATTCTTTCAATTCCACATGGCTCTTTTGTGTGTTAGGACAATAAATATTATTTTAAAAATAGCTATAATGAAGTTTGATCTATCTAAAATACTAGGTTTTTCTGGGGTTTGCCTAAATGTAGTGTCAGCAAAACAAAAAAACCTGAATAAACTTGTTGACAGCTGCCATTATTATTCATTAAATACTTGAGGTCTTTCCAGCCAGGAAACCTTTCCATTGTTGTAGTTTTCTACTAGAATAGATACCTGATCCTTATTTCATTTTTAATTTCCTACTTTGGTCGATTATATCTAAAATGGGGAGCGCCTGTAATTTAATCTTATATGTTACAATCTCAGATTTTCTCTGTTTAAAGAACTGATTTATTTTTTAAGGTTATATTAATGATTTATTAATGGACTTCAATTCTACCACTGACTGGTTTATTGATATTTGATTGCTTATTTTCTGCCTCCTAAATTTTGTGAGCTGTTGGAGACGAGGCAGTTGAGGTTTTATTTCAATATATTAACTCCTTGTATTCACACATGAGATTAAATCAACTGCAGTCATTAAACCTTAAAACAAGTTTCTCCTCTTTTAAATTGTCTTGTCTTTTCCAGACAGACAATTATGGTTCTTCACAGCTTCATTTTTCTGTAAATAACTATAAACAATGCGTTACCATGACAGTTTTTTGGGAAAGGTGGTGGAATGGTTTCCTATTATCTTCACTGCAGTTTTGAATTCACTGTTTTCCTTTTTCTAGGTTAGTTGCCAAACAAAATTAGGGTCTCTAGACAGTTTGGCTAATTTACCCTGAGTAGAGATAGAAGAGAGTACTTTTTTCTGGAGGCGTTTTTTATTTACCAAAATCTAGACAAACATGGTTCTCCACAATTTTTTCTTTAATATCTATGAATAGCTATGAAATTTTGGGAAATATAGTGGTTTCCTTTTGTCGTCTGTATGGTTTGCTATTCAGAGTAATCTTTCTTCTATACTGGTAGGTACACAAGGCTATAGAGTTCAATCTACTCTGCTGTTTAAACGATAGTTGAGAAATTCATCTATCATACGAGTCATTCAATAAATAAGGTGAATTTTTCGGGATAAGGACTTCTATGAAGGTCATTCAATAAATAAGGTGAATTTTTCGGTATAAGGACTTCTACGAAGGTCATTCAATAAATAAGGTGAATTTTTCGGTATAAGGACTTCTACGAGGGTCATTCAATAAATAAGGTGAATTTTTCGGTATAAGGACTTCTACGAGGGTCATTCAATAAATAAGGTGTGCAAGAGAAAAAGTATCGTATTGTGTGAAACAGAAATATTGTCTGACAGTGTGAGTGAGAGAGCATGTCAGGGTATTTTTGTGTGTGTGTGAGAGCACGTTGATGTCTACTCTACTTTTTAAATCTGAGTTCATAGTTGAGAAGAGATGAATTCATGCTTTTTTTCCATGAGCACTAGTGTGAAAGTGAATGCAACAGACCTGACTTGAATTTGAACCCTGTTCAATAACTGTTACTCCTACCTGCACATCTGAAGGCATTACCTTTTTGAACTTGCCCTCTACTTAAACTGGGTTATACCCAAAGACCCCACTCTCCCTTACTGTTATACTTTAATGTGCCATACCCTTTCACAACATGTAAGTAATGGCAACCTACCACCCAAAAAAACCTTCTGGGTAATCAGTCATGTATCTTTCAAGGCATGACCGTTCGAACGTGTATCATGTCTGGCAATTAACTGATTCTTGATTTTAAGGTCCTGTTAATGTTAAATTCACCAGGTCCTCATTATGCATCAAAGACATTCCTGCTGTATCAAACTGATCACAAGTCTGAACTTCCTTAAGACTTCCTCTTTACTTGCATGTTCTGTCCATGATATTCACATCAATCATCTGTAGAACCTCATCTCTTTTTACTTTAAATTTCTTCTGTGAAAATTTTTTTCAGCATTCACTTTTTTTCTTTCTCTCTAATGACGATGAGCGTTGTGGTACAGTGGATATCGACTCGGAATGAGAAATCGGGGACCCAAGTTCGAATTGCATTCACTTACGTGCAAATACCCTTGGGAAAGGTATTAATCCGTCTCTTCCCTCCAGTTATGGGTTAAATAACAGGACAGATTGGGTTCTATAGCCTTGGCAGGCAACCAGTCTACCGTAGAAAGCAATGGCAACCTACTGCGGGATAATTCTCTGCCCAGTCAGTCATGTCTCTTTCGAGACATGATTGCCCAAGCATGTTTCACATATGGCACTAAACTGACTGACTCTAATGACATTTTCTTTCTTAATACTTTGTGTAGAATCAAAAATATGACACTCACTTTTGCAAGGAAATCCCTAATTAGCATCCCATAGGCATACGGGGAGATCATGCTGTAACTGAATACAGAACCCATATTCGAGTATTCATGGCTGAATTCCTTGCATTCACTTATGCACAAATACCCTTGAGAAAGGTATTAATCTGTCTCTTTCTTCCAGTTATGGGTTAAATATTAATAACAGGACCAATTATGTTCTATAGCCTTGGTTGGCAACCAATCTACTGCAGAAAGCAATGGCAACCTACTATGGGATAATCTTCTGCCCAGTCAGTCATGTCTCTTTCGAGACATGATTGCCCAAGCGTGTATCACACATGGCACTTAACTGACTGACTGAATATTATAGTTGGAAATATGATTAAGGCTTATACTGGGCATAAAGTTGGGGATCAGTTTTATATTGTTATGAAGTAATAAACTGATCCCCCACTAATTACTACTTAATGATATAATACATCTCTTCCCACTCTAGCTATGAGTCAAATAACAGGACCAATTAGGTTCTATAGCCTTGGCTGGCAACCAGTCTACCGCAGAAATCATTGGCAACCTACTTTGGGATAATCTTCTGCTTAGTCAGTCATGTCTCTTTCGAGACATGATCTCCCAAAGCGTGTATCACACACCAAAGTCAGCAGCCAATCATAACCTCGTAAATAGGCTTCCCCAAGTAGCATAATGGAACACCCTAGCCTGTTATATAAACCACTCACCAACTGGTTGAAATAGGGGTCATTGACTCAACTTACAATACAGTAGAGTACTGGTCCGTTTATTTGACTAAATCTTACTAAAACTAAATTTAGTTTCAGAAAGGCATCTTTTGGTATTCTGACGTGTCTTCGGCTTTCTCTTTTGTCATTTATTAATGCATTTTCCAGATAGTTAAATTTTTGATGTTCCCAATATGTAGTTCACACTTTGGGCAATCTCTTTTGCTAGCAACCAAGTATGCTGTGTTTTTTTTGTTTTTTTTTATATTTCATTATATAAAAGATATACAGTACTGTGCAAAAGTATTAGGAAAAGAACTATTTTATCTTTTATGAGGCATATTGACAGAAAATAAACAATTTAATTTAAAGTAATTTATTTGATTTACTCAACAAATGCTTTAACAGGAAAAAAATACTTGTCACAAAATAAATTTAATATTTAGTATAATAGCCTTTTGTTTTAATTACAGCCTTCATTCTGTCAGGCATTGACATCACAATCTTCTTCAATATATCTAATGGTATCTCCTGCCAAACAGCTTGTATTTGTTCCCAAAGTGTGTCTTGCGAAGTAACATTAGATTTATCAATTTTTTTTTATCAAAAATATCCCATAGATGTTCAATAGGATTGAGATTAGGGATTTGTGGGGGCCAATTCAAATTTCGAAACCTTCCTTCCTCTTCCTTTTTAGTTAAATAATTCTTACAAAGGTTTGTTTTGTTTCCCCTCTGTATTTGAATTTTCGTGAGGTTTTTAGGAAAAAGACTATTTTTTTTTAACATTGTGAACTGGTGCTACAGAATCCCAAAGAGAGATAAAAGAAACCACAACTTTTGAGGACTTTCAACAGCAGCAACAACTAAAATGGATAGCACATGTAACTTCCTTCTTCTATGTGCCCTGTCTCTTCAGGATGATGGCTTTCCACGTTTCCCTATCCCTGGTGACTCTGAGCATGCCTTCTCCTGTTACACCATGCAACCCTCATTCCGTCATCCACCTGATTAGGTCCTTCAAATATGTTATCCGTTGTTTTCCCCCCGTCTCTTTTTCCCTGTATCTGACCTTTTAGTATCAGGTTCTCCAAGCCCTCCTTCCTCATTGCATGTCCCAGGAACTTCAGCTGTCTCTTCCTGATGCTCAGTATTAATTTTCTTTTTGTTTCCATCATTTTTAAGACCTCATCATTGTTCACATGCTTGATCCATGATATTCACAGCATCCTTCTGTAGAACCACATTTCAGTTGCTTCAAGTTTTTCCTTCATCTTTGATGATATTGTCCAGCATTCACTGCCATATTGAAGAACAGACAGCACCTAGTACTCTTTTCTTTGTTTCTAGCGAAGTTGTCCTGTTTCTTAATACCTTACTCAACTTTTGGAATGCTTCCTTCGTCATGCCAATTTGCCTTCGGAACTACAAGGGAAAATAATGATATAATCAAGATGTTGATATTCCCCAGTGTTTCAGATAAATAGTTGGTAAAGAAACCCTCATCAATACTGGAAAGAGTGATAATAGCCAACAGATTTGAGAAATCTATTTTCCTGAAAAATTGTTTTAAGAGAAAGGTTTTATAAATTTCAACTAAAAGCACTACTGGCTGCTTCCTTATTATTATAGAAGACATTTAAATAAGTCTAACCAAAGAAATGACACTAAAAGATTTTTATAACTGTTGCAGTTTTAACATGGTAACTTAAGTATTTTTTTTTTTTTTTTTAGATTCTATGAAATAAAGGTAAATAACGTGTGAAAGTAAATTTTCTCTGCTTTCTGATCAATAAGAAACAGGAATTGAAGTATTAGAAACACTTCTTAAATATTGGACATCATTAATAAGTCTCTTAGTAAAAATGTTCTCAATTAATGTAGGTTACTATTAATTTTGGATTAACATTCTTGCCTTCACTTGGAAACACAAGCTGTACGGTAGTTTAGTCTTTACTTTGGGGAGCCTTAGGTACTAGGCAGAAATTATAACTTCAATAAATTGATCAATCTGCTTATTTCTCAAGTTACCCAGGATTCTGATGAGCAATTATACTTTTAATAAATTATCACTATGGTGCACAACTTTTGCTTCACCTTTAAAATTATTTTTTTTCTATAATTGTTTCAGTACAAGCAAGGCAATACTGCAAGGCAATACTGCTACTGGTGTGCAGGGGGTTACATAAGAGGAGAATGAGGAACAGGTCACAGGGGTGTTGGAAAATGGGCAAGCGAAGGATCAGAACACTGGTGTGAGGAGAGCTGCGTGAGAGTAGAGTGGAAAGGGAGAAGAATATAATACAAGGGTTGTCAGGGAAAGGATGCAAGTCAAGAAGATAAGAGATAGCAATTGATGCTGCACTTAAACTCTTGGAGATTGTAGATATCAGGGAAGCGAGTATATAAAAGGGAGTTCCACAGGCAAGAAGTATGAGAAAAAAGCTGATAGAGTAGAAGTTGCGGTTACATTTGATTGGTTTTACTGGAAAAGGGTGGGACCTAGTTGCCACTCTAGTAGATCAAGTAAATTTGTGCAGAGGGGGCACCAGGGTGCTAAGCTCATTGGAGCAGATTGTTTGCTTAGTATTATTTTTCCCCTGTCCTTTTTTTTTTCTTATTGTCTGTTGGAAACTTTAGTTGTTGTTGAGCATTTTTACCAATCATACTTATCCATGGCTAATTAATTACGCAACACCAAAACATTGGTTGCCAGCCATGTCTAGAGGGCCCAGTCTGGCTTTAACTGTTAGCTGGAGAGGAGGAAAAGACATGGATTCATACCTTTCCCAAGTTTGTGTGAAAGTGAATGCAACAAACTTGGCCAGAATTTAAATGTGACATACCGATTCACTTTCTTCTGAAGACCACGATGTATATCTACCCAGAAAATACAGAACAATATTTTCTTTCTTTGAGGAAGCCATTTTGTACATTAAATTCTATAAACTTTCATTTAAAATCTTTTATATCAACTCTTGGATAATATTCATGTCACATCGAGATTTTCTTTTTTAAAACAAATTGTAAATGTGTTCAATAAGCTCTCAAAATGTTCTTGTAATTGTTTAAATGCTACGAGATTCCACAATGTCAGAAATATCTTTATTTTTTTTTTTCCTGTTGGCTAAATCTGTCAATCACCTCTTATGTTTTATTCTTCTTTCTGTCTCTATGGGTGATAATGAAATTGATATACGACCTCTTTCTGAAATAATCTTTTATTTTATAAGTTACCTTATAAGAATATCACTTATGTCCTAAAATAGTTGTTACATCTAAATATACATTTCATACACCAAATGGAACAATGATTATGGGACAGTGGGGATAATAAATTATTTGCTAAAAATTTAGTAAAAAAAAAAGATCTCTTTGGAATATAAATGATGCAAAAGTGACACTCTTTTATTCAAGATTTGATAAGTTTAATCTTCTTTTTTTCTTCCTTTTTGAGGTAATTTAAGATATTTCTTCAAGTTTTGCTTGTTAATGGTAGACACGTATGCTATGCTAATGTCTATTTGCTTCACATTAGTTTTTTTTTTTTTTTTAGATAGGAGTAAAAGCAAATGCCGCTCAACTAATTTATTTTGTGCAAGATTTTAGATACTCTATCTAAAGAATTTCTCAAGAAAAAAAAAATGGTTTCTTTTCTTATTTATTTTCTTTCTCCACCCTTCCCTTGTCTACCAGTTCAAAAACTTTTCTTATCTGAAATGAATTGATCAAAAAAGCATTTTATCTTTTTGTCTATGGATTCTAATAATGAATGTTTTGCTGCCCTAAAACAAACAAAATAAGCCACAAAAACTGTAACACTTTCTGGTTTTATCTCCGTCAAAGTAAAAAAAAAAAAAAGAAGCATAAATTGGTAATCAAAGTTTATGTAGAAAAAAAAAAATTATACACACCCAAGGACTCACATTAAACAACTTTTAAATTTTCTAATTTTGGACCAACTAATAATCTAATAAAATGAATGGCAAGTAGCTATCATATTTGAGTGCATATTAGACCTGCATTTTCACCCAAGTATTAGAATTTCATGAATTTGTACAATGCACAAAAAGAAACTTGTTTGGAATCAAGCTAAATAAGGAACAGGAATTAATTTCTTATAACATTCCGTATATGCCACCCAAGAATTTTCTTTTTCATAATCTTGACTAAAATGAAGGAAGGGGTGGTATATTCTATCAAATACAGGAATAGTTGTCTTCTTATCAATATTTTTTACATTTTAAGATTCATATATATGTCAGATTAAATAAATTGCAAACATTGTGTCTGCTTATTTTTAATAAAATCTGTTCATACTCACAGATAATCTTTTGCATATTATAATTGAAAGATGTCATAAATGAGCTATAACTTTGAGAGATTATTTTATTAATCATTTCTCGATGTTCCCAAGTACTTTCAATCTCCTTCTTAGAATATATTCAGTGCTGTGAGTTGTAGTAACAAAAAATAACTGCAAAACTGTGTTGTTAAATTTTCTTCCTGATTCAAATATAACAGTTGACAAATTGCTTAGCGTTCATTAGAACATGAAAATTTGACATGTTTAAAATAAAATTTGCGGCCTAAATACACACACACAAATTTTGTGATTACAATGGTTTATAAAAGCATTATATCACTAAACAAAAATTTTAATGTTTCGGAACAATACAGTTCTTCTTCAAGTGATATTTAAAAAAAAAAATTATTTTGAGCTTTTATATATATATATATATATATATATATATATATATATATATATATATGATGGACTCTCCCGTCGATCACGACGTATGAGGTCTAGACAACCGTTTAATTTGATGTAGCATGCCCGCACTGACTCAATCATAAATGGCATTTGAGTCCTGCAAGAGATTTACAAACCAGTCCACAATGGAGGCAAGAAGGGAGATTGCACGAATGATCGGCTGGGACACTTGCAGATGCTTTGGTTCTCTCACGTCTTACGCGGAGTTGGTCAATCTCAGTCTCAGAGAACTGCTTGATGCCCCTCTGGCAGGCAGATCTCCATTCAATATATATATATATATATATATATATATATATATATATATATATATATGTGAGCTGAGTTCAAAATCCAGTTGAATTTGTTGCATTTATTTACATGCAAATACTTTTGGGAAAGGTATTAATCCATCTCTTCTCTCTCCAGCTGTAAGTTAAATAGCAGGACATAATGTATTCTATAACCTTAGTTGGCAACTGGTCTACCTCAGAAGGTAATGGCAACCTACTGTGGGCAAAATCTTCTGCCTAGTCAGTCATGCCTCTTCGAGAGACATGTATAATGTATGGCATTTAACTAATATAGTTTACGAATTATGTCAGACTTAGCATAAAAATAGCAATAGATGAGAAAATCTGCAGTATGCCACTGAAAGCTCCTGATGAGTGGACTGAACAATTACAATTTGACCCACAGAGGTATGAATTCAATACCTGGCTACTGCACTAGTGAACAAATAACTTAAACAGTTAAAGGGTGATAACTACGACATCTGTTAGTGGCATGGCTCATGGAATGAGAACAATATACCCCAATGATTTCAATAAAGAGTTTAGTTCAAAATTTATCAGCTGAAGAAGGCTGTAGTGTACAATGTCCGAAACATCGTAAATATAGTAATACAGATAAAGACAACAATCTGAAAAATGTAAATAACGTTAATTTTGTTATTACAAAATCCTCTCTATTATAACGAAGACCATTGTATATTTGTGAGTGTGTGCATAATATATTTCCCTCTTGTCACACTCATACAGAAAGAGAGAATAGCAAGGCAGCCTCAACTCAATTAATTAGAGAGACAATAGCGAGGAAGTCAGCTCAGTTCTTTCTCTTTATTACCAATTATTAAACCTCTTGCTGCATGTTTGCTCTTTAACTGCCTTATTATTTAATTTGTTGCAATAATTATGTTGTAAAGTAGTGAAGAATATATATATATATATCTAATCTAATCTAAATCTAAACTTATTTATAAATGGAACTTTGTGTGTGTGTGTCCCTTACCTATAGACTCTGAAACGGCCGAACCGATTTTCTTGAAAATTTACACAGTTGTACTGTAAGCGTCTGCGAGTGTTCTTAGCTAGGTTTTGTGTCGAGGTACCCCCGATAAATATCGATAATCGAAAAAATCAGGTTATAGAATGAGTGGTTCGATTTTAATCAAATTTGATACACACATAGACAAAAACATAAGAAATGATATTCAGAAGTTTCAAGGTTGCAGTTCTTACAATAGTGCAGAAAATCAATAATATATATATATATATAGGCAAGATGTTTGTGTGTGTGTCTGTTTATTTGCCTGTATGTCTGTATTTTTTTTCAGCCCTTTTATTTTAGTTTTTGCTTCGGGTTTGGCTCTAAGTAGGTATAATTGTAGTTCTTAATCTCAGCCATGATACCATTTACTCAGAGGACTTATTTAGCCTTTAAAATTCAGTTTACGACGAAAAAAACTTATTTGATATCGATAGCAGGAAATCAAAATTTGACTTACATCCATTCATTTTTCCTTCAGTTTAGGGTTTTGCTTTAACTGGAAACAACTATTGCTTTTTTTTTTTTTTCGTGCCAACGTCCAAAGAGTCTGAGCTTCAGGACCATGGATTAGTTTTAAAGCTTTCATTACACCCGAGCAACGCCAAGCTATACTGCTAGTATATATATATATATATATATATATATATATATATATATTATAATAAAGACATTTGAGTATTTGTGTCAATATATATATATATATATATATATATATATATATATATATATATGATAATCCTGTTAAATATGTCAAAAATGACACCAGAGGTAAACTTTTATATGATAAAAACCTTCAGAAAAAGAAAGTCATTCTATGCCAAAGTAAATTTGATATGAAAAAGATGTGTGACCTTCAGTTTTTAGGTACTACTTTAGAATTGTGAGAGCGGCACCAATCTTTTGGCCTCTAGTTTAAGAACCACTGCCAGTGGCGATGTTAAAAAAGAAAAATGTTGAATGTTTATTAATGTTCCCTATTTATCACAATGAGCAACTATTCTTTTGAACTGTGAGGTAAGCTGACAGTAAACCAATTCCTTAACTTGCATGAAGAGTGAGTACCCTAAAAGAAAAACTAAATTTCATTTGTTCTTGCTATGTTACCAGTGATGAAATTCTCTGAAGTCGAAAATGGACCTTTGGGGAAAAAACTGTTTTGTGAGATTGCTTTTTCAAAGCATACATTTTTTTTCTTGTATATACATTAATAATTAAAGACTAATTGTTTTATACTAAACACTTACAAGGGGAAATAAAAGAAAAGTAGTAAACCTTTTCTTGCCTCATGAGGATTGAAAATATTTTTTCTGCGAAAATCTTAAGTTGGTTCCAATAAATGTGTGCATAGCAAATTTGATGGGTGGCATTTGGCTGCAAAGGAAACAAACACTTTAAATTAAATTTTAAATTAAATTTTAAATTATAGAGACGATGTAATGAAAAATTATTTGTTTCTATTCTGGATATTGTCATTTTAAACTAAATCTATTTATAGATCATTTATAGAATTAATGGAAAAGTTTCTAATGTTTTAATTTTTTATTACAGGGACACATTGGCACATCAACTTATGGAGTACTTTGGCTCAAAGAGAAATCTCTTGTTACAGAGATAATCCGTTTAGCAGAAGAATGCGGTGTTTTCTCTGTCAGAGGGTAAGAATTTGTACACAAAAATGTAGTAAAAACAAACAGTACATGACTTTGCTTTGTTTTCTGAGAAAATGTTCTTCTTTAATTTAGTATTAAAATTCAGTTGGTTAAAAAGAATTGTTAATATATCAGTTTACCCAAGCTTTAAGAAGAAATGTCATAATATTTAAGTAATTTTGAAATTCTGTTAATTATAGTGTGTGTGTAGAAATACCCTCACATACCACCAAGAAATGCCCCTCCTCACATATCAGTAAGGTTGTTTGGTTGGTTGGGTCATTTCACCAGCATATCAACCTTCATTAGGTCATTTAATGCTGGAAATAGTTTTGATTTGTTTTATTGTTTTTGTTCAAGATTCATTGGGATTTGTTTTTAAGGGCAGGGTCCCCAAGTCCTACTCTTGTTATTTAACTCATAACTGGAGGGAAGGGACGGATTAATACCTTTCTCAAGGGTACCAGTGCTTAAGTGAATGCAGGGTATTCAACTGGAATTTGAATTCAGCTCACTGATTTCTTTTTCCGAGTTGATAGCCACTGCACCACAACGCACATCCATCACTAAACGCTTACAGCACCTGGTATTCCCAAGCGGTCACCCATCTAAGTACTGACCGGGCTCAACGTTGCTTAACTTCGGTGATCGAGCGAGAACTGGTGTATTCAACGTGATAGGCCGTAAGCCATATCAGTAAGTCAGTTAAGTGCTATACTTGATATGCTTTTGGGCAATCATGTTTTGAAAGATGTAACTGACTAGGTAGAAGATTTCAGGCAGAAGGTTGCCATTACTTTCTGTGGCAGACTGGTGTCCAACTAAGGCTATAGGACCCAATCTATCCTGTTATTGGGCCCATAGCTGGCGGCAAAAAAATGGATTAATACTTTTCCCAAGGATATTTGCGTGTAAGTGAATGCAACAAATTCAACTAGAAATTGATTTTAGCAGTCTGATTTCTTGTCCTGAGCTGATATCCACTGCGTCGCAATGTGCATCGCCACATATAACTCCAAGAAATACCCACTTCTCACCTATACAACTCATTCCCACTCCCAAAAAGGGTGATTTGACACTGCCAACCAACTATTGCAGTATTTCGTTTCTGCCTATAGCTGTGAAAATTTATAACAAGCTACTTCTAAATCGTGTTCGCTCAAAAATAGAGCCCATTCTATGTAAAAACCAAAATGATTTCTGCTCAGGTCCAAAGTGCTTGTATTTTTTATCACTTTTGGCTATACTTTTAACCATTATCAAGAATTAATTTTGTTTTACTTGTAAATAAACATGTATAAAGTTTATGCATATAGAGTCTTGTGTATGTTATGTTCTGAACATGGTAAGCATATTGTTACTGTGTTCATAACTGGTATTTTGTTGCTGCCTATAGCTGCGAAAATTTATAACAAGCTGCTTCTAAATTGTGCTCGCTTAGAGCCCATTCTATGCAAAAACCAAAATGGTTTCCGCCCAGGTCGATCCACTCTTGGACAAATTCTCACTCTGCGTAGAATAATTGAGGAAATCACATTCTGCAATAAAACTGCAGCTCTTATTTTTGTAGACTTTAGTAAAACTTTCGACTCAGTCAACCGCGAGACTTTGTTCAAAAGTTTTGGACTTTATGGCAGACCAGTAGAAACCATTGAAGCCATTAAAGTATTGTATACAAACACACAAGCCACAATCCTGACTCCAGATGGTGAAACAGAGCCTTTTGATATTCTAGCTGGTATTGTACAAGGCGATACACTTGCATACCTTCAAGAAATATCTCCCACATAATTGTAAGACATTAGTGGCAATGGCGTCTTGATCTAGCTAATGTCTTACCATTATGTGCGAGGTGTTTCTCCTGTGCCTTGTATTATCTGCCCGAATATTTTTTTTTATCTATTTAATTACTTTTTTAATTTAAGAAAGAATTTTGTCTTTTAAATTATTAAAATTAATGATATCCAAATAAAGTTAACATATGACAGAGGAAATAAAATACAATATCAACTCCTTTTTATTTATGAAATATTCCATTCTTACAGTAACCAGATGCTTGTTCTCTTATTGTGTTTCTATAACAAAAAAAAAAAAAATTATTTGTGTTTGAAGCACTTTTGACAGTATATTGCTTTGGATGTAGACTTGATGTGAAGTTGAATATTATATTTTATTGTTTGTTATTTCTACTTGCAGCACAGCCTTTTACACCCTTGGTCTTCTTGCTTCCACCCGCCAAGGGGCTGATCTTCTTGCACAGTATGGCTGGGAGTCCATTTGGAGAAATCGAGCAGAAAAATGGCCAATTGTTGAGCATCATGAACCGACAGTTGATGATGGAGTTATGTCCCCTGATACTCCCAGTGATCGAAACCTTAGCATCTCCAGTGGAACACGCTCAGACAGTGAAGAATCTTCCATGAATGCACACTTGGGAAATCACTGTAACTTTGAGCAATACAGCTCGGAGGAACGCGAGGATAACAAGTCAAACCGTGCGTATCCGAAGCACTTAAATATTCCAGGAAGCACAAAAGATGACTCTGACATTACTCTTCACAGGCTGACAAACATTAGTCGAAGCTCGACGCTTCCCCCGCGGTCAAGTGGTTTTGACCGCTCTCAAGCCACTCAGTTTTCGACCAAGAGTAAATCAATGCATGGCTTTCTAAAAGATCGGACGTTTTTGTCACCAGCCAACTCGTCAAGTCCTGCATCATTTGGATCCGGGGATCGATCTCCAACGAAATCCTTGCATTTGATGATATCATCCCAGTCTGAACGCTCTTCAATAGAAAAAGTGGAAGAGGAGAATGCAGAGTCATTGTCAGAATTTCAAGAGAACGACTCCAACAAATTAGCCAACAACGTCGCCAATTTGACTGACCACAGCAGTGGTCGGATGTTTGACATTACCTCATATCGGACACGGGTCGGTAGCCTTCGAGACCAGCAAAGTGGCAGTGATAGTTCTAAGACTAGCAAAAGTCGTGCGGACAGTTTCAACACTGACTCCACAACTAGTGGGGTAAGCTCTTGCGACTCGGGTCCAACTATGACTTGTGATACAATGTGTCGAAGTCCAATAACAGGCTCAAGCACTACTATTCTTACTAACGATACTGGTCATTCAACATTGTCCGATGGAAAAGACTATGTTCACCCGTCTTCACAGCAACGGAAACTTGTCAACCTGACTAGAGTGCCAAGTTTAAGGCGGCATTGTGGTAGTCCTCCTTATGGCATCAAGCCGTGTGTCCAGGGGCTGGACCATCTTGTTGATAACCCTGTGACTTACACAAGCACAAGAGATGCTGCAGGGTTAGCCACATTGCGGCTGATCCGACGACAACGTACTTCCAGTTCAGATGTGGACTCTGATTATGGGCTCAATAATTTGTATGGTGATGATGATGATGCCTTTAGCCGGACTTGTAGCATCGGATCACAGAAAAGTGCAGAAGCCCTTAGTTATCATGAATCGTGAGTTCTGATAGTTTTTTTTTTTTTTTTGTTAATTTTACCTGGATTTATATCTTTGGTATCGTAATGTTTTGTTTTGTGATTTTTCTCCTTTTTTGGCTAAGAGAAATTTTTCCTTAATAATTTTTTTTTTCTAGCATCAATGTACCTGTCAAAGGATATGTATTGTGGTGCAATGGATATTGGCTTGGAATGAGAAATCAGAGAGCCAAGTTCAAATTCCAGTTGAATTCGTTGCATTCCCTTACAAGCAAATACTCTTAGGAAAGATATTAATCCATCTCTTCCCTCCAGCTATGGGTTAAATAGCAAGACAGATTGGGTTCTATAGCCTTGGTTGGCAATCATTCTACTGCAGAAACTAATGGCAACCTACGGTGGGAATGTCTTCTGCTCAGTTATGTCTCTTTCAAGACATGATTACCCAAGTGTGTATCACATATGACACTTAACTGACTGACTGTACATGTTAAAATATTGTTCAGTTTGTTATTTGGAAAATTTTATATTGTTTTTTTTTAATTTTCAAAGTTTATTGAATTATTTCAGATGGTTAAACGACTCTCTTTCATCCTTACTAAACAATAGGACATGTCAACCCATCCCATTTTTTTACATTCTGATCCAGTTAACCTCTTCACTGGTGTACACATGTATCTGCATTTGTACCAAAATTTTTTTGTTTAGGCATGGAGGAATAAACCCATCTGAAACACATTGTTAAAAAATCAACAACAGATGTGTTTATACGTCAGTATTGTTTCTTTTTATGCCCTTCTGAGCTTGAAATGAGTCCATTTGTCAGCTCATACATTTGGTAGAGGTGTTAGCCATCGCTCAGGTACTTCAAGGTACCTCAGGTTCTTAGTTCATCATCATCATTTATCCATCACACCCAGATGGTGCATAGGGCAGCAACTTTTTGTTGCTGTTTCTGTAACACTGTTTTTTTATGGGGCAGGGTTGTTAGCCCTGCACCCAACCCCCAAACCTGGAGGACCAGTTGACCATTCTTGGTCCTTACATTTACAGCACATGGTATTCCCAAATGGTCACCCATTTAAGTACTGACCAGACTCAATGTTGCTTAACTTCAGTGATTGGATGGGAACTGGTGTATTCAACACGATATAGCCGTAGACCTCAGTTTCTTAGTTAATATATTAAAAAAACAAATAAAAAATATTTGTCTGAAAATGAAATCTTTTTCCAAAATAATTGAAGGAGAAGGAATTAAATCTCCAAATAGTTTCTTGAGGTTTTACCTTCTTCTCTAAAACTTGGCTAAATGGACTCCTTGTGAGCAGAGGTACATTTACTATCAAGGCTGCAATCTTATGGGAATTAGTACAGAAACATCATTTGCCACTTTCCAGTGAAAGAGTGAGCAAATTGTCTTGTGTACTAAGATGTAATTGAAAAAGTTGTCTTGTTTGCTTAAAAAGAAATATCGGTTTATTAACTCTTTTATTACTTATTCTTTTTTGCTAAAGATTTTTTTTTCTGAATGTAAATCAGAAAATACTCTTGTTATCATAAACTAGCAGTATAGCCCGGCGTTGCTAGGGTGTAATGAAAGCTTTAAAACTAATCCATGGTCCTGGAGCTCAGACTCGGCCTAAAGAATATTTGTGTGATGTTTGGTGAGAATCGGATAAAAATTGTGGATTTGTATAAAGGACATACAGACAGATAAACAGATATACACACAAACATCTTGTCTTTAATATATATATATTATCGATTTTCTGCACTATTGTAAGAACTGCAACCTTGAAACTTCTGAATATTGTTTCTTATGTCTTTGTCTATGAGAGGATCAAATTTGATTAAAATCGGACCACTCCTTCTACAACTCGATTTTTTTCGATTATCGATTTTCTATATTTATTGTGGGTACCTCGACACAAAACCTAGCTAAGAACACTTGCAGACGCTTATAGTATAATTGTGTAAATCTTCAAGAAAATTGGTTCAGCCATTTTGGAGTCTATAGGTAACGGGGACACACACACACAGAGACAAAGTTCCATTTATAAATAAGTTTAGATTAGATTTAGATAGATATCTTTGGGAATGTGCATCTGAAAAGTTATTTGGCAGTTCTGAAAGAAACTGTCTTTAGTGCTGATTGCAATGCAGTGCCTTACACTGCATGATGAATTTTTGTTTTTCATCACACACCAAGCAGGACACAGTCTTCACTGTTGAATGGAAAATTTTATCTGTTCTATGAATGAAGCCAGTGAATCAAAGTATATCTACTATAAATCGATAGATCATTTGTCAATAGGTTAATTTACCACCATGATAGGGAAAAGGAATAAAAAGGAAAATATAAAAATTGCAAGAAGTATTCAAAAGTTAAAATTAAAAAAATTAAAGGTCAGTAAATATTGGCATCTAAGATTATGTGCAAATATTAAAACATTAATTTTTTAATAACTTTATAGATTTGGCCTGAAATCTTGCATTGTATGATTAAGTTTTGCACATCTAATGTACTGTAGGTTCATCATCATTCAGTTTACTTTTTGTATATTTTTTACTACATTTAGTTTTGAATTTTTGTGTTCCATCTCTGAAATGAGCTTACTAACATATTAATGGTCATCAGTAAAAAGGGCAGCCCAATATGCCAAATACAGGTCGGAGATACTAGAATCAAGCAGGTACAAAAATTTAAATACCTGGGAAGTGTCATAACAGAAGACGGAAAGTGCGACACAGAGATCCGAAGGCGAATTGGCATGGTGAAGGAAGCATTCCAGAAGTTGAATAATGTATTAAGAAACAGAAAAATTTAACTAGAAATAAAGAAGAGAGTGCTGGATTTCTATGTGATGTCAGTTTTTCAATATGGCAGTGAATGCTGGACAATATCTTCAAAGATGAAGGAAAAACTTGAAGCAACTGAAATGTGGTTCTGCAGAAAGATGCTGCAAATATCGTGGATCGAGCATGTGAGCAATGATGAGGTCCTAGAAATGATGGAAACAAAAAGGAAATTAATACTGAGCATCAGGAAGAAACAGCTGAAGTTTCTTGGACATGCAATGAGGAAGGAAGGCTTGGAAAACCTGATACTAACAGGCCAGATAGAGGGAAAAAGAGATGTGAAAGCAACAGATAACATATTTGAAGGACCTAACCAGGTGGATGATGGAACGAGAGTTGCATGGTGTAACAGAAGGCGTGTTCAGAGCCACCAGTGATAAGGAGACGTGGAAAGCCATGATCGCCTACATTCTGAAGGGACAAGGCACATAGAAAATATATGCCAACTGTCAATAAGAAATTAAAATGTGAATATAAAATGGGGGGATCAAATCTATATTATAATCAATATATAAAGTGATCCCTCATTTTGTGACCATACTAGTTTCTATACATTTATATTCTAGATTTATGGGGTTTGGGTGGTGTAACAGGAGAAAGTGTGCTCAGAACCATGCGGGATAAGGAAACGTGGAAAGCCATGATCGCCTATATCCTGAAAGAACAGGGCACATAAAAGAAGATATATGCCAACTGTTTATAAGAAATTATAATGTGGATTTAAAGTAGGGGATCAAATCTATATTATAATCAATATATAAACTGATCCCTCATTTTGTGGCCATGCTAGTTTCTATACATTTATATTCTAGATTTATGGGCTTGAGCTAGTGGATTGCAGAGCGGGGTTTGGGTGGTGTAGCAGGAGAAGGCGTGCTAAGAGCCACCAGGGATAGGGAGATGTTGAAAACCATGATCGCTTACGTCCTGAAGGGACAGGGCACATAGAAGAAGAACATTTTAATAGATATATTTGGGAGGCTGAATTCAAATATATCAAATTGCCATAAGGTCATTTGTTTGAAAATGAATTATTCAAAAAACTAATGAGCTTTGTTCAAATTATTTATAGTGAATACCAGAGACCAATTTTCCTCTGCACTAATTAACCAGTGATAAATTATCCTAGCACCATACTTCTGACTCACTTGAAGTCCCTGTATTGCGCTTGTATCATTCAATGGAAATGTTTGTATGGCTAATGCTCATTGATACCCAAACTACTGCGTCAGTCTACCAGTAGGCTTCATGCTTTCTGGTTTTTTTTTTCTTTATTTCTTTAACTCATGAGGTTTTTTTGTAATGTTGTATTGCAACAGTTCTGTGAACTTTACAATTACTGACTGATTTGATCATTGTTCAAAATATTTTCTCAGGCTTTTAGTAAACAGTAATTAAGTCAAGGAGGTACGTTGTGGAGCAGTGGATATCAGCTCAGAACGAGAAATCGGGGAGCAGAGCTCGAATTCCAGTTGAATTCCTTGCATTCACTTACGCACAAATACCCTTAGGAAAGGTATTAATCCGTCTCTTCCTCCCAGTTATGGGTTAAGTAACAGGACAGACTGGGTTCTATAGCCTTGGCTGGCAACCAGTCTACTGCAGAAAGCAATAGCAACCAACTGCAGGATAATCTTCTGCCCAGTCAGTCATGTCTCTTTTGAGACATGATCGCCCAAGCGTGTTTCATGTATGGCACTTAACTGACTGAATTAAGTCAAACATAGTTTTTAGAGTGTCATGCACAGTTCAAGGTCAGCCAAGTGCTGGTTTGTACCAATAAATCATGATTATCTAAAAAAAAAAAAACTGAATTCTTACAATTTGAAAATATTTTCTGGCTTTAAATAACCTACAAAATCTTAAGCAATAGAAAATGTATTATCCTTTTTAACTTTATTATCCTTTCCTTTCTCTCCACCTTTGCAACTGTCATTACACTTGTATTCCCATTCTTCTCTTGCTCCTTTCCAACTGCTTCATCTTCCTCTTCACTCTCTTCTAATTAATCTTTTTACACTTATGTAGCCCCCTGCACATCAGTGGCATTACCGCCTTGCTTGGGATAATACGATTAAAAAAAAAAATGTTATTGCTTGTCTTGTGACCACTAAATCTGAGCGCCTTTACTTATTATTCAACTTTGGGATTGAATCTACTAGACCCACCAAAGCCCAAATCAAAAATGTTGGTTTAATAATTTGATTGTGTAGTAATTATGAGTTTAATCCCTGGATCAAGAGTACAAGCTCAGTCAGTTGAAACAGGAGTAGCAGTAACTGAGCATTAAAAAAAAATATATATATATATATATATATATATATATATATAGACATCAGAATGAGAATCTACCTCCCTTGTGGATTAAATAAAGAGTTCAGTTTCAAATTCCTTGAAGGTTACCTAAATTGACAGACATCTGAATGAGGCCAGAGGACACAATGACCAAAATGTTAGGATAGTAACAACAAAGATAAGGACAATAGTCCAACTTTGAATAATGTAAATAGTTTAAAATTAATAATAATAATAGACAATATTAGATCTAAAAAAAACAAATACAAACACCTATAGACATTTTGTTGCATATATATATATATATATATATATATATATATTTTTTAACTTATTGGTAGACAGGGGGGTGTTATAAAGGAAATTCTGAAATTGTCTATGTTTGGAAATTTTTAGAATAAATTTTCTAATTTTTGTTCAACGAGAAAAATTTTGCATCCCACCCTCAAAAAATTGCCAAAAAAGATAGTAAAAGATTCCTTTATTGAGTTGTACTGTGTATAATTTTATACACACGCACACACACCGTATGACTCAAAATTATTCCAATATTTTTGGTGATTTGCTGATTCACTGACAGTTCACATGTTTTACCCAAACCTTAGTTGACTCACCACCTCTTCCACTTACCAATTATTAGACTCCAATTGCTAATTAGCTGTATATTTATAATCTTCTACATGCTACGTAGCAATAGAAATGATCTCATCAAACACATGTATGGATTGTAATAGAATGCGAATCTTTTGTATTTTGTGAATCCACTAGGAAGCAAGTCTAGTGGGTCTCTGACATTCAGTCAGTCAGTTAAGTGCCATGCATGATACACGTGTGGGCGATCATGTCTTGAAAGACACTTGACTGATTGGGCAGAAGATTTTCCCACTGTAGGTTTTCATTGCTATTTAACTCCTAGCTGGAGGGAGAAGCGATGGATTGATATCTTTCCCAAGGGTAGTTGTGCGTAAGTGAATGCAACGAATTCGACTGGAATTCAAACTTGGCTCTCATTTTGATCTGATATCTACTGCATCACAATGCACATATAACATTACAAAGTAGAATAAATGGTTATATTCATTACGGTGGCCATCAGTCTAGGAGAAGGCTTACTCTGAATTCCAAGCAAAAAAAACAAAGCCACAGGAAACCACTCTTTTTGCATGTAGTTATGGCATTTGATCTAAACTTATTTATAAATAGAACTTTGTGTGTGTTTGTTTGTGTGTGTGTGTCTGTTACCTATAGACTCTGAAACGGCTGAACCGATTTTCTTGAAAATTTGCACAGTTGTACTATAAGTGTCTGCGAGTGTTCTTAGCTAGGTTTTGTGTCGAGGTACCCCCGATAAATATCAAAAATTGATAATCGAAAAAATCGGGTGATAGAAGGAGTGGTCCGATTTTAATCAAATTTGATACACTCATAGACAAAGACATAAGAAACAATATTGAGAAGTTTCAAGGTTGCAGTTCTTACAATAGTGCAGAAATTCAATAATATATATATATATATTTATATATATATATATATATATAAAAGGCAAGATGTTTGTGTGTGTGTCTGTTTATTTGTCTGTATGTCCTTTATACAAATCCACAATTTTTATCTGTTTCTCACCAAACTTCTCACAAATATTCTTTAGGCTGAGTCTGAGCTCCAGGACCATGGATTAGTTTTAAAGCTTTCATTACACCCGAGCAACGCCGGGCTATACTGCTAGTAGATAATAAAGAAATAAAATCTATGGGAAGTCATGATTGTCTCCATCCTAAAGAAAAGTGGTATTAAGAAGATTAGGAATCAAGCCTAGTATATCTCAGTCAGTCAGTTAAGTGCCATACGTGATACATGCTTGGGCAATCATGTCTTGAAAGAGATCCCGCAGTAGGTTGTCATTGCTTTCTGTGGTAGACTGGTTGCTGACCAAGGCTGTAGAACTCAACCTGTTCTGCTATTTAACCCATAATTGGAGGGAAGAGACAGATTAATACCTTTCCCAAGGGTATTTGTGCGTAAGTGAATGCAAGGAATTCAACCAGAATACAAACTCGGCTTTTTGATTTCTTGTTCCAAGCCGATATCTACTGCACCACAACGCACATCTACTAGATTATGAATAATAAAGTGCTGTAATCATGATGTGCGTTGTTGTGCAGTGGATATCGACTCGGAACGAGAAATCGGGGAGCCAAGTTGGAATTCCAGTTGAATACATTGCATTCACTTATGCAGAAATACCCTTGGGAAAGGTATTAATCCGTCTCTTCCATTCAGTTATGGGTTAAATAGCAGGACAGATTGGGTTTCTGACTGTGGTAGATTGGCTGGCAACCAATTTACCACAGAAAGCAATGGCAACCTACTGCGGGATAATCTTCTGCCCAGTCAGTCATGTCTCAAAAGAGACATGATCGCCCAAGCATGTTTTATGTATGGCACTTAACTGACTGAATCATGATGAGCCCAGCTATGGTTGAACTAGCAGTTTAGCTCGGGCTATGTAGCCTTGGGTGTTAGCCAGTCTAAGAGAATAATTACTCTGATTTTCAAAAATATGAAGATACCACTTTTTAAATTTTCTTTGTTTTTATTTCCATTGACAAAAGATATGTATCGAGAGAAAGAGAGAAAAAGATTTTAGGAGTTAAAAAAAAGGAAACTCTCTACCAATATACTAATACGATCAGACAATCATCAATATCATTATTTATTAGACACGACATGGCACAAAGCCAGATTCAGGAGACATGAATGCAAATTTGTCTCGGAGACAAACTTGCTATTTATTGTGCTATGAAAATTATCTCTCCAGCTCCTAAAATCAGAAACAAATTTGCTTTATTTTCTGAACCACCAAGGAATTTGATAAGGTCAGCAATTGATATGGAGAGCAGATTTAAAGCTATTGGCAAATTGTCACTTAGAAACACTAGACAATGCAATCTATAAGGCAATGTCATTTATCTTGAAAAGTAAATTCATGATAATCCAGGGGGATTTTTAATAAGACAACCAGTGGTCGAAAGAAATGAGAGAAATCATGTCAAACTTCATACCTATAATAATAATGGTTACAACAGCAGACTTGTGTGTGTATGCATTTTTAACTTGTTTTCATGCTTCTATAACTCGTGTATATATGCACACACAAGTTTCATTAAGAACAACTGACGTGATACAACAGTTAAGATTTTATATTTAATTTCCTTGTGTTAAAATTTTATTTTCTGGACGTAAATTATGTAGAAATTGTCCAAATGTCCTGCATGTCTGAGCACTTTTAGTGATACTTTTAGCCATTATGAAGGATGATTTGATTTTGATTTTTAACTGAATTCATGAATTTTTTTTTTTAATGTATGTATCAAGAGTTATAGGAATGCTGTCTAAAGTTATGGGAACATCAACTATGAACACAGCTGCAATATGCTGACTGTTTGAAAAATAAAATTCCTTTTACTTTAGATATATACATAAAATAAAACATATTCAGTTAGAAAAAAAATCATCCTTAATAACAGTTAAAGGAATATCTGGATATGCAGAACATTTTGTTCGGAATTCAGAGTAAGCCTTCTTCTAGACTGGCAGCCAACCAAGTCTAAACCATAGCTGGAGTCCTAATGAATACAACAACTTATTAAAAAAAAAAAAAGTCATGTGGTGCATACGCATTCAAGTTCCAAACAAATCAGTACAGTTCCAAAAATAAATTTTTTTTTTTGTTTTTTTTAATCGTATCACCCCGAGCAAGGTCGTAATACCACTGATGTGCAGGGGGCTACATAAGAGTAAAAAGATTAAGTAAAAGAGAGTGAGGAGGAAGACGGACCAGTTAGAAAGGAGAAAGAGATGGATGGGAATACAGGAGTGATGACAGTTGCAAAGGTGGAGAGAAATGAAAGGATATACGGGGTGGTGAAAGAACTAGAGTCAAGTGGTTAATAGATGAGTATTGACATTGCATTTAAATTCCTGGAGGTTGCAGCTGTCAGGAAAGCAAGAATATGGAAGTGAGTTCCACAGGCGGGAAGTGCGAGAGAAGAAGTTGCAGGAGTAGAATTGTCGTCTGCATTTGGTTAATCTAACAGTGAAAGGGTGAGACCCAGTTGCCAGTCTGGTTGCATGAGTAAACACCTGTTGCAGAGGCACCAGTGACTTAAGTTCGTTGGAGCAGAAGCCATGAAAGTAAAATAAAAATAAATGAAGTTAGATTGATTAATTTATTATTATTATTATTATTATTGTCAAGGGAGTAATATAGGAAAAGAAAAAAAAACATTGTTTGACAATATTAAACAATATTTTAACAATCTTCCAAGCATGAGAATAGCCCAATTGATTATATGCCATACGTGATACACACCTGAGCGATTATATCTCAAAAGATACATGATTGACTGGACAGAAGATTTTCCTGCAGGAGCTTGCTCTTACTTTCTATGTAGACTGGTTGCCAGCCAAGGCTATAGAACCCAATCTGTCCTATTTAACCTTTAGCTGGAGGGAAAAGTGGTAGATTAATACTTTTCCCAAGGGTATTTACGTATAAGTGAATGGAAGGAATTCAACTGGAATTTGATTCTTTGATTTCTCAATCCAAGTCGATACTCACTGCACCACAACGCATATTCATGTTTGAAATTAATGCAATGTTTGAATATACAATTAAAAATTAATAATATACAATTAAAAACTGAAAAAAAACCCAAAACACCATGAAACATTTACAATGTTTATTATTAAAACTATATTAAAACTGAAACTGTTAAATGTTATTAAACCATTATTATGTAAAAATTACAAAAACAACTGAAATACTTTCATGGCAGAGGTTTTATCTCAAGAAATGGTTGTGCAGTCTTGATATAACTTGATATCTAAAAAGAAAAAGGACCTTACTGCATGAACACTCTCTCATGGGATTACTTAGTTGACAGTGAGATGTCATTGTGTGGCTATTACATTCGTATTGATGGCTTATGCAAGATTTTCTTGAAAAAATTTCTCTTTACCCACATTTGCTATCCCCACCACTGGCAATTGGGCTCCCAGTAATTATAGCTAGAGGGGGAAGAGATGTATTATATCATGAAGAAGTCATTAGTGGGAGATCAGTTTATTACTTCATAACAATATAAAACTGCTCCCCAACTTTATGCCCAGTAGAAGCCTTAATCATATTTCCAACTATTATATTCAGTCAGTCAGTTAAGTGCCATACATGATACACACTTTGGGGGATCATATCTCGAATGAGACATGACTGACTGGTCAGAAGATTATCCTGCAGGAGGTTGCCATTGCTTTCTGCGGTAGACTGGTGAATTATATTATTCTATTAATAAGTAGTAATTAGTGGGGGATCAGTTTATTACTTCATGACAATAGAAAATCGATCACCCACTTTATGCCCAGTAGAAGCCTTAATCATGTTTCTGTTATATTCAGTCAGTCAGTTAAGTGCCATACATGATACATGCTTTGGGGGATCATATCTCGAATGAGACATGACTGACTGGTCAGAAGATTATCCCGCAGGAGGTTGGCATTGCTTTCTGCGGTAGACTGGTTGCCAGCCAAGGCTATAAAACCCAATCCATCTTGTTATTTAACCCACAACTGGAAGGAAGAGACAGATTAATATCTTTCCCAAGGGTATTTGTGCATAAGTAAATGCAATGAATTCAACTGGAATTTGAACTTGGCTCCCTGATTTCTCATTCCGAGCCGATATCCACTGTACCACAATGCACATCTGCACAATATAGTACTGTGCTTAAATTTAAAATGTCTAGGTTCTCTACAAGTTTAAAAACAAAAAAAAACTAAAAAAAAACAAAATTAATTTTCATGTAAATATTATTAATTATATATGATAAATTAATAATCAACGTAAATTAATAATGTTTAATATTTTTGTTACCAACTCTTTTGAAAAAAGTCTTACAGCTACATTGAAATATTGATTCCAGTACGATCACCAAAGTTAAGCAATGTCAAGCTTGATCACTACCTAGATGGGTGACCACTTAAGAATACTTCAGCTTTGATATGCAAGTAGCTTAATGGATAATCGCTCAAAATTGTTAATCAGAGAACCAAGTTCCAATAACCATTGGGTCCATTATCGTCACCTATGTGCAAATACCTGAGGCATGAATCCAGTTATTCTCCTCCCAAGCTATGAAACTTTAATAATTAAACCATTATTATCTTAAAAATAAAAATATTTCTTGGAATCTAGATATGTGTTCTGACTTGGATAGCCTGCAAATGTTTGATCAGTCAGTCAGTGCCATACATGATACACACATGTCTCTTTTGGTCCATGATGACTATGCAGCAGATTTTCCCACAATAGGTTCCCATTTCTTTCTGTGGTAGAACTGATTAAAAACCAAGGCTTAGAATCCAAACTGTCCTGCTATTCAACCCATAGCTGGAAGAAGAAGAGATGGATTAATACTTTTTTCATGGCTATTTGTGTGTAAGTAAATGCAATGAAGTCAACCAGAATTCAAACTCAGCTTTACTGATTTTTACATTCTAAGCCAATATCTATTGTACAACAACACGCATCTAAATGGTTCATAAGCTGTAGGGAATGCATCAACCAACCAATATTTGAGTCAAAAAAAAAAACAAAAAAAAACGTATTAATTCAGTTTCATTTGCTATGGCTTTATGAAAATTTAAAAAATAGCTTTTAAGATAATGAAAATTATCAAGGACATATATTGTAGTAGTGTCAAGAGAAAGATGTCCTTTTTAACACACTGTTTTTTTTTTTTTTTTTTTTTTATTGGTTAGTCATAAGTTAAATTTTGCAAATAAATATTAATGGTATAATTGTTACAACTTAAGAAAATTTCTAGAGTTATTTTTTTTCTTTGATTCAAGCCAATTCCTTTCAATATGGTAAGTTCAAGGAGAAAAGCACCATATTTGCCATAACACTATCCAGTTAAAAAGAATATCCTGTATCATACATGTGAAGTGGTATGTGGTTGGCTGTCATAGTCTCAGTGTTTGTATCTTGCTTAAGGATAAAACCGGGAGACTGTCCTATGTTATATGTACTAGGTTTGCTAGAACTTAGTTTTAACAATTGTTAGAAATCATGTTAATAAAATTTACTAACTTTTTGCTTCACTAGTTTAAATGGATACAAATGTTTCCCAGAATCACTTTTTTCTTTTTTCTTTTTATTTAGTCTTAGTTGTTGTTTCACTTCACTGATCCAGAACAGTCAAAATAAAGTCTAAAGAATATGGAGCAGTTATAGATTATATTGCACAATTGGGACCCATAACCTCAATTATTAAACGTTAGAAAGTGACATCATAATGTTTGAATAACTCATAAGACAAATTTGAGATGACCTGTCCATGAAAATCACTTACAAGTGTAAAGTGCTCAAGTGGTTAAGAACCATGTTTTACCTTATAGCACCAGTTTTTTTTTACAAAGAAAGTAGTGTCCGGAAAAAAGATTGTAAAAAAAAAATTCCCTAAGGTGGATGAGAGAGGAGGCTTTATTGTTTTTTTTTTTTTTTTACAGGATATAAAATTCCACTTTCAGTGATGTAAAACATGTCTCATAACATTTTTTTCCTGGTACACATTACATTTGCTCTAAATCAACCAGTTTAATGGGTATGAAGATAAACTACATTGGGCGGCAAGGCCTCAGGTTGGGACATTTTGAGGAACGTGGGACCACCTCTTAATTGCTGCTGTTTCCAGGTCCACCCTGACCTGGGGTGGTAATGCTTGTTGGAGGTGGGACCTCAACTATGGGCAAAAGGTTAACTGCCAAACTGGGGTCAAATACTATGAAAGTATAAAGAAGCTTTATAATTTTTTCATAGTAAAAAAAAAAAATATATTAGTAATACATTTTTGTAAAAGAAATTATTAATGCTCCCCCAAAAATTAAATTTTGGCATTGAATAACGAGTAAAGAGTTTACATGTTGCTCGACATACAAACAAACAGTGGAAATCTGGTTTAGTGACTTAACAAGAAAGTATGTACAAAACAAGTGGATTTCGCTATGTAGAAAATAGACTAGTTGAAAATTTGTGGAAACTAAACAGTGGATGTGAGCACAGTTGGTAACACACTTCAGCAGTGGGTACAGTATGTGATAAGCCATATTTCAACATGGATAACATTTTCTTGACAATGTTATCAGTGTTGTGAAAAAAAAGGTGGCTGAAGTTTTGGTTACTGAGAACTTACCTTATATCCTGCAACGTTCTTGTGCACCTTGCATCTCTATTTTTCCTGGAAGCTTATTAGAGCCATTACTTTTACAACATTCCAAATAAATATTACAGGCCTTTTATCAGCATGTGAAAATAGTATAATTAATTTATGAAAAAAACAGTATAATTATTTTCATAACAAACCAATTTCTTTTCAGTACAGAAAAATCTCTATATATGTGCAGAATATGCAACAGGTATTGATAAGGTTGCTTGTGATGATTGAGGTTCAATCCCACCTTAGCTCTGTTCTACTTGCACCACTTGATATATACGGCCAAATATTTATTGGTAATACATTAACACTGAACTTCAAATCTACAATGCAACGAGCTTGTCCGCTTCTTCCAATTGGATGATTATTCTGCAGCTGCTTTAGTCTGTATTGTAATCAATTCTTCCAAACTTTTGATTACAATTGTTACCAACGAGATTCTCTCTTTGATTCGTTTGCTTATTGGTATCTGTCTCTTATGTGTATCATGAAAGCTTTTAGCATACCTGTGTGTGTGTATAAAAATGTATCTGTATGGAAGGGAGAGCATGCAAGAGTGTTTGTGACGAAGTGTGTGCGTGTTACTATATATATATATATGAATAAAAGTGTATAGTGTGTTTGTGAGGAAGAATCTGTGTGCATGTGAAAGTATATATATATATATATATATATATATATATGTGGGTGCGTAGTGTGTGTGTAAGTATGTATACATATGTATAATGTGTATGTGAGGGTGAAAAGATGTATAAGAGTGTACATAGTGTATATGAGGAAGAATGTATATGTGTGTGTGTTTGTATGCATAGGAGCACATAGTGCATGTGAGAAAGTGTGTATCTGTGTGTGGGAAAAAATTTATAGATGCATTGGAGAGTATATAAAAGTATTTGAGAAAGAATATGTGTGTGAAAATGTATTTGTGCATGCATAGGGGAACATATAAGAGTCTGAGGAAGTGTGTGTGTGAATGTAGATATGAATGAAAGTGCCTATTATGTATGTATATATGTAAGTAAGGATGTGAATGTATATAGGTAAGGACGTGCATGTGTGTGTGGGGGAAGGACGTGTATGCTTATGTGTGTGGGGAAAGAATGTGTATGCCCATGTGTGTGGGGAAAGAATGTGTATGCCCATGTGTGTGGGGAAAGAATGTGTATGCCCATGTGTGTGGGGAAAGAATGTGTATGCTCATGTGTGTGGGGAAAGAATGTGTATGCTCATGTGTGGGAATACATGTGAAGTGTGTGAATATATGCATAAGAGCAGAGTTTATTTGAGAATGTGTGTGTGAAACAATGCATTTATGAATGCATAAGAGAGTATGTAAGTGTGTTTAAGGAAGAGTGTATGAAAACATTTTATGTATCCATGTGTCTGCTTAGAAGAGCATATAAGTGTGTGTGTGTGAAGAAGCATGTGTTTGTCTTCTTACTTGTGTGCGTAACCTGTAAGCTGCATGTTGCATGTATCATTGCACAACTCTCTGCGACTGTTTCTTTCAGGAATCAAAGTGTCCAC
The DNA here is from genome assembly GCA_037127315.1 of Ascarosepion bandense. NCBI lineage: Eukaryota > Metazoa > Mollusca > Cephalopoda > Sepiida > Sepiidae > Ascarosepion > Ascarosepion bandense. The sequence continues at coordinate 8,798,696 of JBBBDQ010000828.1, forward strand.
CGCTCACTGTCGTGTCAACCGAAGCAAGCACCCACCTCTGGCAAGTGGGACGCACATTCAGCCCGCAAATCAGGCTCCCAAGAACAGGATGAGAGGTGACCATCTGTTCGCTAACCATGACCACCTCCCCACATACTGCCATGCATTTACACTTCACTTCCCCACCTTTGACCTTCAATTCAAACATTACTGACCCTGCCTCCACCTTCACCCTAGCCAATGTTGCTATTTTCACTACTGCTTTTTTTATTTTTTAAATTTTTTCTTTTTATTGATTTTGTTTTTATTCCCACCCCTGATTTTGCTTTTCAGCAAAATTCTTCTGGTTAAATCATTTAAGAGGAGTTATCTGCTCTTTAATGATTTTGCTTAAGTGACCCCCACTTTACTTACCTTTCTTTTTGTTGAAATTTCTTAAAATGTTAAGGAGGTAGTTTACATACAAGAGTTAGTTGCTTGTTTTTGTTTTGTTTCTTTTCTTACACTCAGACACAATACTTGTTGGTAAGTCTTTGTTTGACAACTAAAATTTTTAATATTTCCTTGAAAAAAATATTTATGGAAATTGTGGTCTACTAATGTTTCCTTTTGTTTTGTTTTCCAAATTAAACATTTTCTTAATACTAGCCAAATCCCTGTCTTATGAACATTTCTCTCAATGGTTAAAAAATAGTTAAACAGATGATATTTTCTTCATAGTAACTGGATTCTTGGCGGTTACTTTACTCTGTTTCCGTCGTTCAATACGTGTATCTGAAAGATGGTACTTTTCTCATGGTCAGGTTGTTCTTGTCTCTTGACCTTTTGGCTGGGATCAAATTGTAGTATCTGTCCTCAGGCAAATGAACTACATTTCTTTTAGTTGTGTCTCTATTTGAACTGAAGGCAACTGAAAATATTATTAAGAGGAGCCCGGGCTCAGGAAACGACTCCCTGCAGTTGTACCTCTCACAGTGCACTAAAGAAGAGGGATTGTAGTAATACTGATGCCAGTGCAATCGATCATTCCAGGGTCTGGGCTATTTCTGGACCTGGCCTGGGCTCCCCACATTAAACTAATCTTGTGTTCCATGCTGCCAACATGGTGTGACAAGAAAATACAATTTTTTTTAACCTAATCTGATTTCTCTCCACTTCTATCTTCCCTTTCTTGTCTTTCAATTTCTCACTGAAACCAAGTAGTGTCTTTTTCCTTCTTTCCACATAAAGAGTCCATTATAAAGTATTAACAGATCGTAACAGTTATGAGAACTAATGAAAGTGGGAACAAACACAATTAAAAATAGGATATTTTCAGCAACAGTGCAGAAATATATTATCTTTTAATGATTTTAATTTCCTCAATCAGAATTTTTTTCATTGTTTTATATAGGTGCACTTTTGAAGTACATACCTTTTCCAAGCATATCATTCACTAAGTTAGACCATTACATTTCACAAGTTTTCTGTTATCACTCTTTCAAGTATTCAAGGGGTTTTCTTTTGTTTGAAGTAGTGTGTAGTATCAACATATTGATTATGTCCTTATTTTTCCCTTAGAATTACATGTATTATACATTTAAGTTGTTGCTGCTGTTGAGTCATCAAGTGATCTAGTTTTTGTTGGTACCGTTCTTTGATTGTTATTCTGTAGCACTAGTCCACGAGATTCAAAGAAGAATAATCTGTGCTAAGACCTACAAGTTTCATTTGCTCAAAGCTATTTCTAGCCATTGATCTAATAAATCTGAAAGTTTAGATACTTCTGAATTGGATTGGTGCCGTGCATAACATCCATATGAAAGCTTCAAACTGACAAGGCTATTTCAGAATATTTGAGTCATTCATATATATATATATATATATATATATATATATAAGCATATTAATCTGTTTTTATTTCATTATAATAATTAAGGAGAAAATTCTTACTACCTGGAACATCCACCCATTGGATAATTTGCTCCAGCTTGATAGGGTTATATACCTCATACTTTAGCCTTTGATCTAACTTGTGGAGTTTCTGGGCCAACCCTTGTAAAGAATTTTATTATCCTAAATAAGAATTAAGTGAAAGTAGCAAAGCCTACAGAAAAGCACCACCACAAGATCATCTTGAGACAAAAGTTTACATTATCATTTGGTTACTTTAGTGAAATTATTAAAATAAAACTTTTGAGAAATGTCTAATTCATAAAATTTGACTTTCTGAAATAACAAACTGTCCCCAACCTTCGTCACTATGTGTGAGAGAAAAAAGAAAGAAAACAAAAAAAAGACAAATTTTCCCCACCACTAATTTTTTTTTTTTAAAATTATAAAATCAAACTTGACACTCCACCCACATCTATTGAACAGGTGTAGAGGCTCATCCCTTGTTCCCTGTTTAGGATGTGGTTTCCGGCTTTCTCTTTTCCAATCTTCTCACTTTGTTTTTTTTTTTTCTTTCAATTGGAGTAGATAGATCTATCTATCGCCCAGTTCACACTCCACCCACGTCTATTGAACAGGTTAAGAGGCTCATTCCTTGTTCCCTGTTTAGGATGTGGTTTCCGGCTTTCTCTTTTCCAATCTTTTCACTCTTACATAGCCCCCTGCACATCAGTGGCATTACCGCCTTGCTCGGGGTGATATGATTAAAAAAAAAAACAAATTTGTAAAACTTGATTCCTAAATAAGTTTAAACTGTACAGAGAAAATAGGCAAGGGAGATGTATCAAAATCTTACTAACTTTATACTTTGATGTCTGCCAGACAAGTGAGTTTGGAAAGACAAGCATACTAACAAATTAAAATGGCAGTTGACAAATCTGATTGCTCGAAAAAAAATTTCAACTTCAAGTAGGCCATTTGATTTTCATAGAAAATAAGCCCCTCTAGTGTATCTGTGAAGGAACAAAATGAATTAAGTTTATGGTGAGGGTAACAGATGTAAAAAAATGAAAATAAATCAAAAAGATTTAGTAAGATTTTATAAAAAATAATAAATTCATTAATTTGTGAATAAGTCCTGAAAGGTTAATTAAAATCTGACAATTATTTGAATTTTGCAAGAATTTTCAAATTGTGGTCTTTACTAGAAACAAAGACAGTAAAATTCCCATAGTTGACTCTAGTCCCACGCTGACACACGCACAAAAAAAAAAAAAATTTAGGTTTTTCTTGTTAATAATAACAAACATTTTGTCAATAAAATGTGGTTTTTATTATGTTTGGTGCCTTTTTTCATCATGCTATTCCATTTTTTTTAGCAAAAAGTGGGGGTGCCTAATTCCAACTTTGACAATATATCTATATTACTGTATATAAACTTAATCACAATATGGCTGACATTGACACAGAGCAGATAAAACTAGTTATTCATGTTTGCAACTTGGATTTAATTTTGGTTACAAGAGAGGTCTTTTTTTCTTGTATACTTCATTAAAAGAGTCTCGGGTGAGCAACCTAATCCTTTATAGCTTTTTATGTTTGTAAGGAACTATCATATGCTAAATATTGCATACATTTTTTTTCCCTCCTTTTGGTTAAGAAATATGAAGTGAGTAGCATTAAGTGTTTTAAATGATGTAATTTAGAAAATATTGGACATTTTCTAGTTGCTATCATATTGCAAACACAACTTTATCATTTTTTCATAATATTCTTAAACTTTGGATCACCTTGACAGAAAAATTATAAAAAAATAACGTACTTTATTCTAAATACATAAAAGGATTGTATTACTGTTTTACTGCAATTAGAGTGGAATTATATCAGTATTAAATAGCTTTATGAAATGATGATTATAATATCTAACATAGATCATGATACTTATATGTATTAAGTTTCATTGTGTAGACTTTTGTTATATAATTGAAGTACGTGTGTATATATACACACACACACACACATGATGCTGAAAAGTTTTCAGCATAGCTCACTCTCTATAATCTGGTGAAATAACATTATTTAAAATTTACTTTGGAATCCATTCTTGATCAGGACCCTGTTATATATACTAGCAGTATAGCCCAGCGTTGCTCGGGTGTAATGAAAGCTTTAAAACTAATTCATGGTCCTGGAGCTCAGACTCTTTGGATGTTGGCACGAAAGACTAAAAAGCAATAGTTGTTTCCAGTTAAAGCAAAACCCTAAACTAAAGGAAAAATGAATGGATGTAAGTCAAATTTTGATTTCCTGGTATTGATATCAAATAAGTTTTTTTCGTCGTAAACTGAATTTTAAAGGCTAAATAAGTCCTCTGAGTAAATGGTATCATGGCTGAGACTAAGAACTACAATTATACCTACTTAGAGCCAAACCCAAAGCAAAAACTAAAATAAAAGGGCTGAAAGAAATACAGACATACAGGTAGATAAACAGACACACACAAACAAACATCTTGCCTTTTATATATATATATATATATATATATATATATATTATCAATTTTCTGCACTATTGTAAGAACTGCAACCTTGAAACTTCTGAATATTGTTTCTTATGTCTTTGTCTATGAGTGTATCAAATTTGATTAAAATCAGACCACTCCTTCTATAACCTGATTTTTTTGATTATCGATTTTTGATATTTATTGGGGGGTACTTCGACACAAAACCTAGCTAAGAACACTTGCAGATGCTTATAGTACAACTGGTTCAGCCGTTTCGGAGTCTATAGGTAATGGATACACACACACACAAAGTTCCATTTATAAATAAGTTTAGATATCTATATATATATATATATATATATATATATATATATATATGCACACACACACACACACAAAAGTTTTATTAAAGATGGCTAACAGGGTAATGTGATTAAGCTTCTTATTTAACTTTTCTTATATTTGTACAAGTGCTTTTGTTTTTTTCTTCTTGGATACAAAAACTGTCCAAAAGTTCTGTATTTGGAATGCTTTCAGCTATTCTTTTAGCCATTATAAAGGATGTTTTTTTTTTTATATCTGATGTTATAAGAGTATTTTATTTTCGAAACACAGTCAGCATGTTGTGGCCATGTTCATAGTTAATCTTACTGAGTATCAATTTTCCTTTTTTATTATTAGTGCTTCCATTACTTTTAATCTTTTTTTGCATGTAGATGAGGCTATTATAATTGTATTTTCTGCTAGTATACTATGGTTGAAGCTTAGTGAATTTTCATATGTTTAAATGAGCCCGAATTAAGTATGGTCTGAAAGGTGTAACACAAGTCATTTAGAGAGGCATGTAGTAGTATAATTAATATAATTATTTATGAGTTTGGTTTAATCAGAAATACACAGGCTTGGAAAATAAAACATTCCTATAACTTAAGATACATATGTAAAAATCTCACCCATTCAGTTAAAAAAATAAAAAATTGTCCTTGGCAATGGCTAAAAGAATAGCTGAAAGCTCTCGGATATGTAGAGCTTTGTGTTCAATAAAGAAAACACTTGTACAAGCAAAAAAAAAAATTAATAAAAAGCTTAATTGCGGTACTTTTTCAGTTGTTGTTTACAAAACGTGTATAAAAGAGGATTGTTGCCTAAATACAATTGTCATATATAAATATTATCCTACGTTTTAGGCATGACTTGGAGTGTCATACGCTATGTAATTATTAGGTGCATATTTTGAACTTATTTACATTTATTAAAAATAGCATATAAAATTTGATGGTTATATATATATATATATATATATATATATATATTGATTGTTTAATTACTTAGTTTCTGGTCATAATAAGATTAGACCAGTGCACATTTGTATTAAAAAGTGTTCAATACAGTTACATTGTAGAACTTTTAAATATTTTTCATTTTTGTTGGGACGCCCGCGCCTATTCGGCTATAATGGACTATTCCATTACTATGTAAAGTAATGGTGGCATCTACGTAGGAGTGTGTGCCGAGCAGCCGATCGACAAATCAGTCGTAGACTTCCGGTGACGACCCGGAAGTACCCATTGCTCATACTATGTCTTACGACGGTTGAGACGATTAACCCTTATTCTTGTATTGGATACTAATAACCTTTGTAAATACTATTTTCACGGAATACAACAATTAACCTATTCCTGTTGTTGAGTTATTTATTCTTACTCACAACATAACAATTTTTAAACAAGTTATTATGTGACCTAGGTTTCTACCACTTTTTTTTTTTTTTTTTTTTTTTAGAATGGTCATGTAATGCTATGTGAGCGTTCCAAAATAAACAGTAGAAACCTAGGTCGCGTAATAACTCATTTGCAAATGGGGGAAAATATATATATATATATATATATATTATTAATGTCCTGTAAAAGAAAAAAGTTATAAGATCACATGAAAAATAATATAAAAAAACTTCGCCAACACACCTTGTCTGTCATTTTTAATGAAACTTATCTATATATTCATGGAATAAAGAACAAATAGGAAACTTTTATACATCTTAACAGGTTTCATCCTTTATTAAAGCTTCATCAGGGAATGAAATATGGAGGAAAAAATGAGATAAAAATTTTGTTATTTAAAAAAAAAATTAATAATAATAATAAAGAGCCAACATCACATCACATGCCAAGATTAATTATATAAAATTCCTGCAATTTAGAAATAGACATTTTGAAAACATCTAAGAATCTAAAAGCCCATACCTATGAACGTAAGTGATAACTTTAAATCCAGTTTTAATCCAACAAAACAAAACTGGGATTAATTTTGAGTTTATAAATGCCGCCCTAATTAAATATGAACATAATTCTTTATACAAGAAATAATTTGAATGAGTTTCGATATATATTTGACCAGCAAAAAAACAATAAAAAGACACTCATTATTTAATCACCAATTTTTTACAAATCCTTACCTAAAGAATCTAAGGTAGGTCTACTGTTACTACTGGTGTTATGTAATTTTTTGACCCTCACTGAAAACATCCCCAAATCAACATGTGAACAACAACTGAACATAAATAAAAGGCTTACTAGACAGACAGAGAGACAGACAGACACATTAATATACATTATTATCTGAATCTCATATAGACAGATTAAAATTATGATAAACACACACAGAGACTACTCGACATGACAGATGCACATGAAGTCTGGTTAACCAATGTAAAACAGATAACACAGTAATTAAAAATGCCATCTTATCTTGATTTTTCTTCTCCATATTTCACTCTCTAAAGCTTTAATAAAAACAAAATCTGTTAAGATTAAGAAGCATTTCCTATTTTTTCTTATATAATCATTCTCAGATTAGGATCTATATTTGATCCCAATTCCTTGTGCGTGTAATATATATATATATATATATATAATAATTTATTTAATTAATAAATTATAACATTGATATGTTATAATATCACTACAAAAGTAGCTATTTTGTTTCGACACTTTTTGTGTCTTATCAAGTGAATATATATATATATATAAATTAGAGAAAAATTTCAAAATTCAAAGGTGTCGCATGTACATTTCGACATAGGATCTCTAATAGAGATTCTACGTCATGTCAGCGATATTGTTTTTTCCAAATGACGATGGCCCTGGGTTAGAGTGTGGAGGGGTTTTAGGTTAACAACGGTCACAAGGTGGAAAAGGACAGAGCTGGTAGTCGCAGGGTTACAGGGTGTTGAAACGGTATATTTAGGAAGGGGAGAAATAGGAGTTCATATTTTATAAAGATAGACAACTAAATGAGTTAAATTAATTTTTAAATTTAAAATTTTCGGCTGTTTGAAGAGGTGTATTTAGGCGAGAAGGAATGGGTTTCAATATAAGATTAAAAAAAAATTTTTTATTAAATTTTTTTTTTTTAAGTTTATTTGATTAAACCTTTTAGGTAGAAGCGAGCTAAATGCCAATTACAGGAAGTTATCAGTTTAAAAATTATTAGAGAAAAAAATTTTTGAGAAAAAAAATATTAGAGAAAAAAATGTGTGTTAACCAAGGAAAAAGGGTTTCGTAAAAGAATCCATATTTTCTAAAGATAGGCAATTAAAGGAGCTTGGGTTAAAATACTTTTTAAGGTTAACGTTTGGGTAAAATTAAGATTAAAACTTAAATTGAATCCTTTTAATTTATATTCTAACATCTAGTCAACGGGGATTTATATATATGTATATATATCTCATCATCATTTGTCCATCACACCTAGATGGTGCATAGGGCAGCAACTTTTTGTTGCTGTTTCTGTAACAAACTTTTTTTACGGGGCAGGGTTGTTAGTCCTGCACCCAACCCCCAAACCTGGAGGACCAGTAGACGATTCTTGGTCTTTACATTTACAGCACCTGGTATTCCCAAATAGTCACCAATTTAAGTACTGACCAGGCTCGATATTGCTTAACTTCGGTGATTGGATGGGAACTGGTGTATTCAACACGATATAGCCGTAGATATATATACTAAATCATAAGGTAAGATTTAAGTGAAATTGAAGTTAAGGTAAGATTTAAGTGAAATTGAAGTTAAGGTAAGATTTAAGTGAAATTGAAGTTAAGGTAAGATTTAAGTGAAATTGAAGTTAAGGTAAGATTTAAGCTAAATTATATATAAATGATAAAATTTGTTTTTATTCAAAATTACTTTGATTTATATTCATACATGAAAATAAAATTAATTTTAAATAAAAAGCAAATTTTATAATTATATTACTGTCTAAAATCAATGTTGTATTGAGTACTTTTAAAAAAGTAAATGCTAAAGAACTCTGGATTCTTAACCTGTTGGTTCTCTTCATCTGGATATATATATATATATATATATATATATATATATATATAATCAAGCCAAAATACAACATATATATATATATATATATATAATGTGGGCAATAAGATTAGCATCGAGCAGTAATAGTCTGTTTCATTGCTTGAATGCAATATTCAACCTATATGTGTTGTATTTTGGCTTGATTATATATGGTGATTTTCTAAGCAGAGTTTAGATGTGGCACAAAGCCGAAAGAATAGGGCACCCAGTGAGGATCAAACTCACTAAGGATTGTCTAGTGAGACAAGTTTGCTAACCATTACACTACAAGTAGGTGCCCAAGGCTTGATTGTATATGTTGGCCAGTGTTGCATTATAGGTAGCAAGGTCTTTTTTTTTTTTTTTAATCATGTCACCCCAAGCAAGGCATTCCACTGCCACTATAGTGCATGAAAGTATTTATAGAAGAGGCCCAGGGAAGCCATGTCATGCCGGTGGGAGAGTGACTGCAGGCGGTCAGCTAAGTCGGTATCAATCATGTTACAGATTCTTTGCTGTATTTTGTCAAGAAACCCGAGGAGAATAGTAGGGGCACCCGACCAGATGTGGCAACAGTGTTCAAAACACGGGCGGATGGTAGATTGGTGTAGGTGCAGGATAGATTCAGGTGGAAAGAATTTCCGGGCTCTGCACAGAGAGCCAACTTTCATAGCAGCTGATTTAGCAATGAATTCGACGTAGTCATTCCACTTGAGGTTCGCTGAGAGTGTCAAGCCAAGCAGGCGTAGTGTTTTACTCTCTGGGAGGCAAGCCTGTTCCATGCTAATGGGAGGGATTGGAGGTCCTTTTCAAGCTCAGTCGCGAGGTTCGCCTTATCATCAACACCAAATTTTTGATCGAGGTCTGTTATATTATGTTATTAGATATTGGTGGTGAAAGTGGATCTTCAGGATTCCACTTCTGATGTTCTGACTGGATTTACTTCTATAAACTTTTCTGTCTTTGGATATGACTGTAAAGCAGCAGAGGTTTAAAATCAGGATTTTTCTCCTCCTTGATTATTATAAATTATTTTCTATGGCTATAATACAAAGTATTTTCTTGACATCCATTTCTGTAAGAAATGCTCTGAAGACCAACTCCAGCAGTCTGTTGTTTTCATCTTTATTGCTATATTTATGCTCTGGCCTTCATGTGCTTGAAATTTCAACCTAAGCCATCTATTTCAATCACTAGTGTACATTATTCTCATTCAATGTATGATGCCACTTAGTTATCTCCCTTTAACTCAACTCTCTAAGTTATTTGTTTACCACTGCTGTAGCCAAGTACTTAACTCACAGCTGTTTGGGTTAAGTCACTGTAACTAACCAATGCCTATATTCACTTTTTGGGTCGTTATGGGCTAACGTTTAGTCTGACGTTAGTATATTTTTTATTCCTTTGAACACTTATCAGTCCAGTTTTGTGCTTTTTTTTTAAGAAAATTCTTCAGTGAAGCTCTCAAATTCTGCATATTAGGTACATAAATTTGATAGCAGTTTCCTAGTCCTAGAAATGCTTGTTACCTTTTAACATTTGTTGCAGGAAGCATATTCGTAATTGCACTTGCTTCCAATGGATCTGGTTGACAACCATTTTTTTTTTTTTTTTTTTTTTTTCAATCATTTGTCCTAGGTACTTAATTTTAGGCAAAAACAATTAACACTTTTTTCACTGAGCTTGATCATGTACTTTCAAAAACTGTTTTCATATGCTTGATATGTTGTTTCTTAGATACACTTTAATTAATATATCATCACTACTTTAATTAATATATCATCAAGATAAGCAACTGAGAAATCACAATCTGCAAACATGATATTCTTAGCTTATTGAAATATAGTTGGAGCTACCTTTATACCAAAAGAAAATCAGTTGAACTCATATGTGCGTATTTATAGTTGTTAACTTTAAACATTCTTCTTCAACCCGTATTTGTATATATGCTTCAGAAAGATTCAGCCTTGAAAAATTCTTCCATCATTTAACTTTGCAAATATTTTTTCTGGACATGATAATGGGTAGTTATGGGTTTCTAAACAGTTGTTTAACTCTGTCGAAAAATCACAAACACAAATTTTATTATTATTACTTTTTTTTTTTTTTTTTTTTTACATGCATTTCTGGTGCTATCCATTTTTAATGGCTTATCTTTTTAATTAAACCTATTTTATTTTTTAAGCCTGTCTAATTCTTTGTCTACTTGATCCAATACTGTGAATTGTAAACTATTTTGGTTTAAATACTAGTGTTGAACATTTTTTCACTTGAAGCCTAATTTATATAAATAAGAAGTAGAAAATTTTCAATAAACAAAAAAAAGCTGGCTGACCTGCAGCAGACTACCACCACCACATTTAATTTTGTTGTTTTTAATTTTTTTTTTTTTTTACTTTTTTTAGTACGGTTTTATCGATTACCCCCTTAGCTTTACGATTGACAAAAAATTTCAATATTTAAACATGGATCAGTTTCTCATACAGCGTTATAGTAAATTGAGCCTCCAATTTGAAACCAGTAGCCAGTACAACATTACCGCCATCTGTAAATTTGTTCATTTATTAAATTTTTTGAACGTTTTTCAGTGCAATATTATCTTTTACACCTTAAACTTTACGAATGACAAAAAAATTTGCAAAAATTTCAATATTTAAACAAGTTTAGGGCGGTGACCAGTTTCTCATACAACCTTGCAGTGGATTGAAAATGGAGGATCGATTTACTATAACGTTTTATGAGAAACTGACCCCCGCCAAATTTGTTTAAATATTGTAAATTTTCAAATTTATTTTTTGATAATTGGAAAGTTTAAGTAACAGTTGATAGAACTGCGCTGAAAAAAGTAAAAAATAAAGTAATTAACATAAACAAAGTGACCCCAATGCAAGTGGATTGAAAATGGAGGATCGATTTACTTTAACATTGTATGAGAAACGCCCCCTTAATTTGTTTAAATATTGTAAATTTTCAAAATTTTTTTTGATAATCAGAAAGTTTAAGTCGATTGGACTGTGCTGATAAAAGTAAAAAAAAATTAAAGAATGAAATTAAACGTGGTGGTAGTCTGCTTCAGGTCTGCTAAAAAGCCATTTTAACGATATTTCCTTTTCTATTAAAATTAAAAATGTATCAAAACCAATATGTATGCCATGACAATATATTGCGGAACACTTAAGAGTATGGCATGACTGTTGAGAATCACTGATTTATGGAATGATGGCAAGAGACGTGTACCCTAGCAACACACAATATTCCACTATTAAAGAATTAAAACCAGCTATCGTGAATGTGTAAATAAAAAATTCTCTAATTTGACAATCTTCAGGACAGATCATGCCATTTCTGTTTCGATGACAACATATGCAGCCATAAAGTATAAATGATGTTTTGGTAATAAAAATTAGTGACTTTTATACTGTTTTTATAGTCACTTGTTAGTAGCATTTTTCATATTTAGACATAAAACATGCCCCCAAAATAAGTCTCCTAAAATAAGGAATAAAAATTAAAATTTATAACCATACAAAAAAATATTTTAAATTAACTCCAAAACATTTGATAAAAAGCTAGTCACTTTTAAACAAATTCCATTAAAAGCTATTAAAAATGGTGTTTTCTGGATAGAAGAAAAAAAAAAAATATATATATATATATATAATGACTTTAAATGTTATTTTAGTGGATACCCATATTTGTGTAGATGCTTCATTTATTAAACTGTTTTATTTATTTATTTAAAAAATAAATAAATATGCTGATTAATAAATAATGGACCAACTATACAAATGTTGAATATCCACTAAAAATAAAGTTTAAAATGATAAAATTTGTTGAATAAATAAAACCCCCATTATTTCTTTATATATATATATATATATATATATATATATATATATATATATATAAAAAGTCTGCCTACTTCCACCGAACGCCCATAGCCCAGGGGTGGAGTCACCGACTGACACCATTTTGGTTGGGTTTCAATCCTGGGTAAAAAGGCAATCAGTCTAACCGTACTGATGAGCTGTGATATGGCGAAACAGATCTGTCTGCGGATGACTATATATATATATATATATATGGGCAACAGTCTCTTTCATGCAGATTTCATTGAAAATGACAGAGAATGATAATGGCGAAAAGTATAGCCAAAAGTGCTTGAAAATTCAAAATTTTTGGACATTCTTATATAATTTGAGTTCTGAAAAGAAAAAATAAATCATAAGAAACATGAAAAATTATATAAAAACACACACACATACATACATATATATATATATATATATATAAATGCATCATTCTCCAGCAATGGGTTGAACACTCTTGGCTCGTTTTTATACATTGTGTATATAACATGCTAAAATCTGCCTTCCTCCACCATGTGCCGATAGCTTAGAGGTAGAATCTCCAACTGTCAGATTGGTTGGGTTTCAGTCCTGGCTGGAAGCAATTGGATGTCTAACCATACTGATGAACTGTGATACAATGAAACAGAACTATCTGCTGATGACTATAATATATATATATATATTGTCATCTGCATACAAGCCTGTTTCACTGTATCACAGCACATCAGTGTGGCTAGACATCTACTTGCTTCTGGCCGAGATCAAAACTTGACCAATTTGGTGTCAGTCGGAGTCTTTGCTCCCTAAGTCATAGGTGCATATATATATATATATATATATATATATATATATATGTTAATGAAGATTAACAAAACTGGTTATAAACAACCGACAATTTGAAATGTTTTGTTTGAACCTTATTTTTGATCAATACTCGTATTTAAGTGGATATTCTGTTTATAATCAAACAGTATTATATATTTATTTCTACTGGCCTGATTATTTATGATAAATTTTTGTTACGAAAATTTGTCATTTGGCAGGATTTGAACCTATGTAGATAGGATTCGCAGGCCAGTAGAAATGAATATATAAGACTGTTTGATTATAAACAGAATATCAACTTAAATATGAGTATCGATCAAAAATAATGTTCCTATATATATATATATATATATATATATATATATATATATACATGAACTTAATCACAGTAAGTCAACACTAATAATAACAGACTAAATATCTGAAAATAATGCTAACAGTAATATAAACCGTATTCTAACCTGGCAAGGACTACCTCGTGAGTTAAATAAAGGTGGGGGGAAAAAAGAAACAAACAGCGTACAAGAACAATATGTCTAGTGCTCGTCTGAAAGAAAAAAAAACCCAAGACGAAACGTTAACAGCAAAGTGCTCGGTACGAAAGTAGAGCAGAATGCAATACAAAAATCTAGAATTGAGCCACCACCTATCGCGGTTTCACACAAACAGTTCTTCAGGGCAAGTACCTGAATGAAAATTTAGTTGGCATTAAATGACCAGCCGAGGTTGATATGCCACAAAAACAAAACAACTAACCAACCTTCTGTTTTGTAGGGAGTAACTGGATAGGAGAAAATGTTTTGAAAACATAATAATAGCATTACTACTAACTATAAATAAAAAAAAGGAGAAGTGTCCTCAACTACATGTCCCAACCAAATATTTCTCGTAAGAATAAATATATTGAAATTAGAGTAGTTGGTTGAGATGAAAATGTCTTAAGTTTGTCATTTTCATGGCGGCCCCTTATAAAAGAGATTGATGAAATGTGTCATCAAACAATACTTTGTAATATATATTTGTATAGCAATGAGATTTTTACCCATTCATGCAATGTGTGGTTTATGAAAAAAAAAAAAAAAATTTTTTTTGCCACTATCACCTTTCTTACCAGCACCTAAGGAATACATAGGAGATTCAATATCGGAATATTTTAATACGTAATTGTTTTTCTCCTTCAGGATCAAAGCGTACCTGTTATTTTATAAATTTATTAATCTATTTAATCATTTCACCCCAAGTAAAGCAACAAAGCCACTAAGATGCAAGTAGTTAGTGAAAGGAAATGAGAAAATGTTATTGAAGAGAGAAGGTAATAACAGAGCACGATTCGGAGAAACAGAAAATAGCGATTAATGTTGCATTTAAAATTTTGACTGTCATAGTTTATAGGAACGCAAGAAGCAGGAAGAAAGTTCCACGGGCAGAAAGTGTAAGAGAATAATTTTCAGAATAAAACACATGGTTACATCTTGCTATTTCAACAGTAAAATGAGATGTAGTTGCGAACATAGCACTATGCTTAAATTCAGGGCATCGATTTACCGAAGGGAAAAGCTTATTAAAACAATTAACATGAAAATATTCTTAGAAAAGGCAAGAAGAATCTTTGTTATGGCAGTGAAAAGTGGCATAAGCTGATACCCCAGGTTATGACTGCTATCTTTCTAGATTCTTTCTTTTTTTTTATAATCGTTTCACCTGGAGCAAGGCATTTCACTGCCACTATTGCGCAGGGGGTTACATGGAGGGGAAAGTGTTGAGAAAGGATGGTTAGATATAGGAAATGTCAGAAGGAGGGTGATAGGTGGGTAATGATACCGAGAATGAGGGTTGGGTAGATGGTGAGAGTGTTGGATGGATAGGTGCAAGTTAGTGTGATAGGAGGTGTCTATTGACCTTACATTTAAACTCCTGGAGATTGTATCTGTCAGGAAAGCAGACATGTGGAAGGAAATTCCACAGTTGGGAAGTGTGAGAAAAGAAGCTGTTGGAGTAGAAATTACGATTACATCTTTGGATTTTATCAAAACTCTCGAGATATAGTGCATGAGCACCAGACCATGCTTTCCTTTTTTTTTTCTTTTTTTTTTTTTTTTTTTCTTCTTCTTTTTTTTTTGGTCTTCTTCTTTTTTTTGGTGAGTTGAAATTTATATACTCATTTATAACAAATTTTGGGTTTTATTATTTTAAAGAGATCTTGTTCATGCTGGAAAAATTGAACATAGTGACGATTGTTTGCAATCAAATTGTGGCTGAATGTAATAGTTTATTTTTATACTTTGAAACTAAATACGAAAAATGGATACCTTATAATAAAATTTTTAAATAAGTAAATACTTAAAATTTCGGTGAAAATTATTCCAAGTATTAAAACCTGAATGAAGACGTATATAGTGTCTGAATGTGAGGTTAGAAATTTTTTTCTTTTTCTTTTTTTTTTTTTCACACTTTAACTTTGGAAGGAATGTTGTCTTCTTTTACAGGTACAAAGGAATGAGTTTTTTTTGGTTCTGTTTTAGTTGTAGATATAATTATTTTCTTTATAGAAATGTTTGCTTTTTCTTTTATAAAATGTTTTTTTTTTCATCTTTTGCCCTATGAAGACCAAGGCTTTTTCTGATGCTCTTTGATTTTAAATTTTCTGTTGAATGTTTTGGAAATACCGGAAATAACTGGGTTAAGTGGGTAACAAGGAAATGATTTGTTGTTTACAATAAATAATATCAATTTTGTCAGTAGGCTACTGATTTATTGATATATATATACCTGTAGAATTGCTGACTGACACTAATTCGGTCAGGTTTCAGTCATGGGAAAAAGTAATTGGCTGTCTAACCATACTGATGAGCTGTGATACAGCGAAACAGATCTGTCTGCAGATGACTATGACTATATATATCTATAGACTTCTTTGTTTTGTTGCAATAGCCAACCTTGCCCTAGTTGGGACAATAAACTACATCATGCAATAAGGCCTCTGATTGGAAGGTTTTGAGGAACGTGGAACCACCTCTTACTCGCTGTTGTTCCCAATTCCATCCTGACCCAGGGTGGCAGCACCTGTTAAAAATCCAACTATAGACAAATAGTGAACTGAAAATAAAAATACATTTAAAAAAAAAATATACCAGCAATACATTTTCATAGTAACTAAAAAAAAAAAAAAAAAAAAAAAAAATTACCAGCTATACATTTAAAAACAAAAATATTTCAAAGCTTACAAGAAAATAAAATTTTATTAAATAATACATAAGAATACATATGCTGTTAAGACACCAAACTAATCGATACTCGGCCATATTTTGCTTAAATTTTGTTCATTTTTATAGTCACTTCAAAGATGTAGTTTTATCGATAAATTACATGTTCGGTATTCCTTGAAATTGATTTCTGATTTGACTAAAGGAAATATAATTTTACATTCTACATTGATTTTTCTTTTTAACAAGAATAATTTTATTCTTTGCAATTAGAAAAAGCAAAAAAAAAAAATTAGTTACACACATATACACAGAAACTTAACTAAATTTAATACAGTAAATAATTTTACTGATTTAAATTTAATTTAAATCAAAATTAAATTAAAATCACAATCTGTATTAAATTTGATTTAAAACTATAACGTTTTGTTGTTATAATTTTAAATCAACTTGCATTTTTTTAAAGATGGCTGAAAACATTCTTGAAGAACATTTCAGAGATAAAGAAAAAGAAAATAGTGCTGGAAACATGATTTAAAAAAAAAAAAGTTGTTTTAAAGATTATCACTTCAGCCTTGGAATTATTTGGGCCAGTTTTGAATCTGTTGTTGCTTAGTGGAATTGATACACATACAAGGTTTTGCATGTATTATAGATTATTTATTTATATTAGCTGGATGAACATAATTTTCTTTTGCAATCATATTTTATCTTAGCAATAGATTTTCTAAGTTGAACTTGTTTCCTACATTGTGTCTATTCAATTTATGATTTTTTATATTTTTGATTGTTTACCTACCTTTAGACTACAGTGTAACTGGTTGTTCTATACTGTTTAATATATCAACAAGTTCTGTTAGTGATGTATCATGTGGGTTGTGATACAGTGAATATCAGAATGAAAAATCTAAAAGCCAATTTCAAATTCCAGTTAAATTTATTTCATTCACTTATGTGCAAACTAGCAGTATAGCATGGCGTTGCTCGGGTGTAATGAAAGCTTTGAAACAAATCCATAATCCTGGAGCTCAAACTCTTTGGACATTGGCACGAAAGACTAAAAAGCAATAGTTGTTTCCAGTTAAAGTGAAACCGTAGACTGAAAGAAAAATAAGTCAAATTTTGATTGCCTGGTATCGATATTAAATAAGCTTTTTTTGTCGAAAACTGAATTTTGAAGGCTAAATAAGTCCTCTGAGTAAATGGTATCATGGCCGAGACTAAGAACTACAATTATACCTATTTAAGGGCCAAACCTGAAGCAAAAACTAAAATAAGAGGGCTGAAAAAATACAGACATACAGGCAGATAAACAGACACACACACAAACATCTTGCTTTTTATATCGATTTTCTGCACAATTGTAAGAACTGCAACCTTGAAACTTCTGAATATCGTTTCTTATGTCTTTGTCTATGTGTGTATCAAATTTGATTAAAATCGGACCACTCCTTCTATAACCCGATTTTTTTTCGATTATCAATTTTTGATATTTATCGGGGGTACCTCGACACAAAACCTAGCTAAGAACCCTTGCAGACACTTATAGTACAACTGTGTAAATTTTCAAGAAAATCACTTCTGCCGTTTCAGAGTCTATAGGTAATGGATACACACAAAGTTCCATTTATAAATAAGTTTAGATACTTTTGGGAAAGGTATTAATCCATCTCTTCTCCCTCCAGCTAGGGGTCAAATAGCAGGACAGATTGGATTCTATAGCCTTAGTTGGAAATTTACTGTGGGAAAATCTTCTGCCTAGTAGGTCATGTCTCTTTCAAGACATGATTATCCAAGCATATAAATACTTTCACGGCTTCTGCTCTGAAGAAACTTAGCTCTCCGGTGTCCCCTATATATGAATTTACTTGAACCATAAGATTAGCAACTAGGTCCCACCCTTTTATTGTGAAACCAATAGATTGTAAACGCAAATTCTACTCCTGCAGCTTCTTTTTCTTGCATTTCTCGCATGTGGAATTCCCTTCCATTTACTTGTTTTCCCAACAGCTACAATTTCCAAGAATTTAAATGTAAAGTCAATAGTCATCTCCTATCTCACTAACCTGCATCCTCTCTCTCTCATGCTCCTTTCTCCGTCCACTCTCACCAGTATTCTCATCCTTCTTTTACCCACTTCTTGACACCCCCTATTACCTGTCACTCTTCCTTGTAACTTACCTCCTATGTAACCCCCTGCAAAACAGTGGCAGTAAAATGCCTTGCTTGGGGCGATATGATTTTATATATATATATATATATATATCTATATATATATATATAATCATGTATGGCAATAAATTGACTGACTGATCATATATACATGTTAGTTGTTTGTGGAGAATGTGACAAAGAGGGATGGAATCTAGAAATTCTAGGGAGAGGTCTGCCAATACTCTGTTAAGTGGTGAGCCCATCATCTTTTATGTGCTGTATACTTTTAGGACGTAGGTGATCATGACACTCCACATCTTCCTTGTAGCTCTTAATACATTTTGTTTTATTTCTCCCAAACCCTGCTCTGCCATCCATTTGCTTAAGCCCATCAAGTATGCCATGTGCTGTTTTCCCCGGTCTCTCTTTACCTCTCTTCGCCCTGTGAGTATTATGTTTTCCAAGCCCTTCTTCCTCATTATGTTTCCCAGTAAATTCAACTGTTTCTTCTTCATGTTAGGCATAAGTTTATTTTTGTTTCCATTCACTCCAAAACATGGTCATTGCTCTCATGTTTGGTCCATGGTATCTTCATCTTTCTGTAGAACCACATTTCAGTTGCTTTGAATCTTTTCTTCATCTTTGAGGAAATTGTCGAGGCCAAATTTGCATCAATAAAAATAGCTGTTGAAAGTTTTCTGATGAGACAACATATTTTTATAATTTTTTTTCAAATTTTAAAACTAGCCAAGTACGCATCTAATCAACATTTTTCTTAATAATAATTATTGAACAGGTTAAGAGGCTCATCCCTTGTTCCCTGTTTAGGATGTGGTTTCCGGCTTTCTCTTTTCCAATCTTCTCACTTTGTTTTTTTTTTTCTTTCAATTGGAGTAGATAGATCTATCTATCGCCCAGTTCACACTCCACCCACGTCTATTGAACAGGTTAAGAGGCTCATTCCTTGTTCCCTGTTTAGGATGTGGTTTCCGGCTTTCTCTTTTCCAATCTTTTCACTATTACGTAGCCCCCTGCACGTCAGTGGCATTACCGCCTTGCTCGGGGTGATACGATTAAACAAAAAAAAAAAAAAAGATAATGCAGCAGACAATATTTTATTTGTGTTAACTGGATTTTTGGCAATTACCTTAATCGGATTCTGTCGCTTGTTATTGTGCATCTGAAAAACAGCACTTTTTTCGCAGTTGCTATTGCAACACAAAATTTTGTATCTTCCTTCAGGTGGATAAATTATATTTTGTTTTAGTTGTATCTCTGTTTGACAAAGCGAAACTGAAAATATTATTGTGAGGATCCCAGCAGCCCATGGCAGTACCTCCCTCATTGCAATAAAGAGAAGGGATTGATTGTAATACTGATGCCAGCACAACCAACAGTTGTAGGAGCTGGGCTATTTTTGAACCTGTCCTGGGTGCATGTGTTTGGACTCCTCATATTAAACTGACCTTGTATCACATGCTGTCAGCATAGGGTGGCAAGAAAATGCAATTGCTTCTTGGCCTTTTGTTTGAGAAGTGTGACCAGATAAACAAGCTTATTACTCAGTCATCACATATGAGCGCACAGGGTAAATTTTGATCTGCGGCCTGAGTGTACATGCTCAGGTCCCCACATTAAAAACCAAGCTTGTGTCACAACTCGTCTCAGTGGGGAAGCAGGCTAAATATTTAACCTTTTGTCTGAGATGTGTCAGTGGCACAAAGTGACAAGCACAATTTTATAGGATATGTCTTCTCAGAACAAAACTATGTTATTTTATTTTCAACAGCAATTTTTACAGACAGTGGAGTACTGGCATGCCCCCACCTCCCCAGTTTTTAGAATGCAGCCCCTTTCTCCCTCAACATTTTTTTTTTTTAATAATAATATCGCCCCGAGCAAGGCATTTTACTGCTACTGTTTTGCAGGGGGTTACATAGGAGGGAAGTTATGAGAAAGAGTTACAGGTTATAAGGAGTATCAGGAAGTGGGTAAGAGTTGGATGACTGGCCATAAAGTGAGGGATCAATTCCTATATTGATTGTAATATAAAATAGATCCCCCACTTTATATTTACATAATAATAATGTATGTGTATGTGTATATATATATATATATATATATATATATAATCGCCCTAAGCAAGGCATTTTATTGCCACTGTTTTGCAGAGGGTTACATAGGAGGAAAGTTATGAGAGAGAGTGACAGGTTATAGGGGGTGTCAGGAAGTGGGTAAGAAAAGGATGAGAATACTGATGAGAGTGGAGTGGACTTATTTTCGATACAGTGACAATGTCCTGTTAATATACCCACGATACATCACTGCCAGAACTTGGTATATATTAAAATAAACAGTATAAAACAGACTTAATTTCATTTATGAAAAATAATTAAACCATAATTGGTTATTTATCTGTTTTTGATCATTTATTCGACATTTGTGAATGGCTACAAATCTGTTTTCTGTCACTGTAACGCTGCTGTAGCATCCGTTGTTTTTCCTGAAGGTAAGTGATGTACATTCATCTTAGAATGGGTATATGAAAACTAAGATGTGGATATTAGTTAACAGGAACTTCCATGTACCTCCCCACCACTTTTTTTAAAAGTCTTTCATACAGATTAAGCTTTTACATTGCTTTTTTCTATTTTTCTTATGCTATCATAAAATGGGGGATCAGTGGCAATATTATTTTTAGTATTAAACTGATCACCCTTCTTATTTTCAGATAAAAAAAAAATCAAATCAGTTTTCTACTATATCCAAATAAATTTATTAATATTAATGATGTGCTATTTAATGATATTGCATTTGATTGTCCATTGCTTTAATGACATAATCAAGATGTTGACATTCCACACTACTTCAAATAAATGGTTAGAAAGGAAACTGCCATCAATACTGGAAAGAGCAATAACAGCCACTGGACTTAACTTGAGTTTGATTTACAGTCATGTTTTTTACAATCCTTTACATGAAAATACCCTTGAGAAAGGGATAAATCTATTAGTTCTCTCCCCCTTCCCCTCCCCCATTAGCCCACACTATGGGTAAATAGTTAGACAGACTGAGTCTATAAGAAGGATAACTTTGACTTCAAAACTTGAGGAAGGTCAATTGGGGAGCTCATAGCAAACTGTGAAAATCAGTTGTATGTATTCAACTGTTCCAAAAATGGCTGGTTCTACACATACCTTTGCCACTACAATCAAATCCTGTGGGAATAGTACTAGCTGTTTGTTTGTAGAAACTGTGTTTGCTGTACCCTCATTTATCAGAAATGATGGCAGAGTCTGTAAATAGACTATTTATGCTCTCGCTTGCCGATCAAGCACTATGGAGAAATGATGAACTTTAACAACGGTAGCTACTCACTGCTATTTACGCATCGTTCATTCAGTAGTTAATTTGAACACTCTCAGCTATTGGTGTGTGTTTACATTGTGTATATTACATGCTAAAATCTACTTTTCTTCACTGAGCACCGATAGTTTAGTGGTAGAGTCACCGACTGATGTCAATTTGGTTGAGTTTCAATCCTGACTAGAAGCAATCATTTGTTTAACTGTACTGATGAGCTGCCATACAGTGAAAGAGGACTGTCTGCATATATATATATAGAGAGAGAGAAAGAGGGTAAACTATTGCCATTTTATATTTTTAATTTCATGCATCCGTTTTTTGTTTTTGTCTCTGCATAGTATAGCAGGGTCAGTTGAGAACCATCTGTGTATTATGGTGAAACACACCTATTCTTCAGATAATGGACTCTCCCTCCTATATTAATAAGAGTTAACAGGAAGTTCTTAGGAGTTCTAGAGAGTTCTTTAGAATTCTATTGGAGTTCAGTAGAACTACTAATTAGTTCCAGTTTGGACAGAGTTTGACTAAGGTAGTTGATATTAGTTGGCAGTTGATATTAATCAAATTTACTACACTGACAGGCAAAGACATAAGAAACGATATTCAGAAATTTCAAGGTTGCAGTTCTTACAATAGTGCTGAAAATCGATTTTATATATATATATATATATATATATATATATATATATAAGGCAAGATATTTGTGTGTGTGTCTGTTTATCTATCTATATGTCCTTTATACAAATCCACAATTTTTGTCCAATTCTCATCAAACTTCACACAAATACTCTTTAAGCTGAGTCTGAGCTCCAGGACCATGGATTAGTTTTGAAGCTTTCATTACACCCGAGCAATGGCGGGCTATACTGCTAGTGTGTGTATATATATATATATATATATATATATATATATATATACACACACATTAGGTGCGATTGGTAAATTGTCGCAATTATTTTATTTCAAATATTCTTTAGGCTGAGTCTGAGCTCCAGGACCATGTATTCATTTTGAAGCTTTCATTACACCCGAGCAATGCCGGGCTATACTGCTAGTATGCTATATGCAGTATATACATGCTTGAGTAAATATCACTTTTTTTTTTCTTTTATCTTTTCTAATAGCGTATTTTTACCAACTGGCCTAGCTTTTTTTCAAGTGTTTAAAATTTTTAATCTCATTTATTAAACTGTATCTTGAAAAACCCAGTCTGTTTTATTTTCTGAGGAGTTATCGTTATTCGTATTATTTATTGTGCTTTTCTTTGATGATAAGTGCACTCCTGTGTAACTTTTTTGGAAATTTTTTTTATATTTCAATTGTAATTTTTTTTTTTTTTTTTTTTTTTAAATATTTTTAATGAAAATGATAAAATAACTAAAGCACTTATAACTTAAATGAGGTCTAAAATGTAAGCAATCACACCTTTTAGGACACAGTATCAATCCTCATTGGTGATTGTATAGGCAATATTTATATTCCGTATGAACTAATGGTGAGACTGTAGTTGAGATGTCTGCTAATAAGAACATGACCTCTGAAGAGACTTTATCTAACTTTTTCTCAAAACAAAGCATAAAAAGCAGGTGTCTGCAGGTAACACAACAATTATCAGCATGGAAAGTAGAATTGCTGACCTGAGTAAATCTTCTGTCCTTGTTTGTTGTTTTCACTTAGCACTAATACCTCTGGGAATTGCGTGT
>JBBBDQ010000828.1:8827500-8940000 GCA_037127315.1 Ascarosepion bandense
GTCTTGGAAATGATAGAAACAAAAAGGAAATTAATACTGAGCATCAGGAAGAGACAGCTGAAGTTCCTGGGATATGCAATGAGGAAGGAGGGCTTGGAGAATCTGATACTAACAGGCCAGATAGAGAGGAAAAAAAGAGATGGGAAAGCAACAGATAACATATTTTGAAGGACCTAATCAGGTGGATGTCGGAATGAGGGTTGCATGGTGTAACAGGAGAAGGCGTGCTAAGGCCCACCAGGGATAGAGAGACATGGAAAGCCATGATCGCCTATGTCCTGAAGGGACAGGCCACATAGAAGAAGAATCATTACAACAACTGCATCTCTATTTGCTTTGTATATTTGAGATTACCATAACCAATCTAATCAAAGTTTGTAAATCCAGGAACATAACTTGTTAATTCTGCCATGGAAGCTGCAATCATTCCTCTCCACAACTTCCCATCCTTTCATCAGATATATCTGGAGTGCTAACTAAGGTGTTGTTGCAAGAAATTTGAATTCTTAGATGAGCGAATTTCTATATTTCTTCTGTGTACCATGTCCCATCGGAACATTGGTGGTCATAATTCTCCACAACATCCTGTCTGTTACTACATAGATAGTAATGTATGATTTACCTATTTAAGGAATGCACATTTCTCATTAGAACTTTGTATTGGTAAAGGCAAGATGAGCTATGGAGGTGGTTTCCCTGATGGCAAAGAGGATACAGGTTCAATTCCTGTAAGAGGTAGAATATTTGTTTAGTAGCACTTCTCAATCTCGACTGGTTATTAATTATACCATTTAAATCATTCATGACAGTAAAAAATTAAAAAAAAAAAAAAAAAAGAAAAAAGGCCTATAGGCAAACTTATCGACTCAGTAAAGTGTTCAAAGCCTAGACTAAAAAAATGTTTAATAATGTTAAATCCGATGAAAGAATGGCTCTAGTTGTAACCCAAGTTTCATGCTCATATAACCTTCAGATGATTTGAATGCTATCAAGATCATAAGTGAAACTCTGGTTATGGCTAGAACCATTCTTTCATAAGATGATAAAAATAATAAAATAAAAGTAAGAGAGAAGATTGACACTCTCTCACTTTCTCTCTCTCTCTCTCTCTCTCTCTATATATATATATATATATATATATATATACACACACACACACACACACTAAACAGTTATAGATCAGATTTAAATTAGATTAGTAAACTGTTCTAATAGAAAGTGCTCAATATATGTTTGAAAGAAAAGGAAGTTTTAACGTGTAGAACTTTTAGATATTTGAATTGGGAAGAAAAGCCGGCTATGCTACCATGGTTTTGAGATTTTTGGTTTTGTCCTGTGATTCAAATAGCTTAACAAAACCATGACACTACTGTGACCTCAGGTCACGACACTATCATGGTTTCAACTTTTCAGTTTCAAAACCATGGTAGTGTAATTGGCTGATCTTCTCAACCCAAATATACACACTCATGTTATGGCAAATTTATTTAAATAACCATTATTATTTTGAGAACCCCACATTTTAGCTTACTTATTTTCTTTCAGAACATTTTTTTTCTTTACTGCAATTGTTTATAAAATTTAAGAAGCCATTTCTGCCTTTTACACTTGTAGCTTTGGTTTATGTATTAAATTATATGTACACTCTACCCCTTTGGTTTCTCGTTTTCATGGTTTTAGGGGAGAAAGACAGGTATTTGCCCCAGGGCTTAGAAACTGATTAATGGTTTCAAGTGTTTTATTATAAATATGTCAAGTATAGTCAAGAAAAAATTTTTTTTTTGGTGTGGGGGGAGTCCTTTTGATTCTACCTTATGCATATATATATATATATATATAACCCACCCACCTACCTATATTCATTAAAAAAAATGCTTTTTCGTTGTTTTTTTTTTGTTTTTATTTTATTTTCACAGAGATTAAAGGGTGAGAATTTTGGCAGTTGATTTATGGGCCGATACGTAACCCTTTTTTCATGTCCTCAAGTGTTTTGTCTTTAATAAAATCGTAAAATATTTGGATAGAAAGAGGTGGAAAGACCAGAAAGAATTATTGCTGTCTAGCTCAGGATTACAACTAGAAACAATAATTCAAAATAAATCATTAATTCTTTTATGTGTCTTGTCCCTTTACGATGTTAGCAATCATGCCTCTCCACAACTTCCCATCCTTTAATGAGATATATTTGGAGTGCTAAGGTGTTGCAAGAAACAATAAATTTGAATTCTTAGATGAGCCAATTTCTATATTTCTTCTGTGTGCCACGTCCCTTTGGGATATTGGTGGTCATAACTCTTCACAACATCCTCTCTGTAGTAGCTCGTAACAAATTCTGTCTTTTTGTTATTTCTCCTAAACCTTATTCTGCCATCCATTTGTTCAGGCTTGTTAGGTAGGTTATATATTGTTTTTCTCTTGCTTTTGTCTTGCGAGTATAAAATTTTCCAAGCCCTCTTTCCTCATCTGCCCTAGATGATTTCTTCTTTCTTTCTGATGTTAAGTATAAGTGTAATTTTTATTTTCATTTTCTCTAAAACTTCATTGTTGCTTGGGTCATGGGATTCTCAGCATTCTTCTGTATAACCACATTTTATTGGTTCAGGTCTCTTCTTCATCTGTGAGATTATCCGGCTTTCACTGAAATCCATTTTTTCATGTCTGTTTTAATCTTTTTAAAAATATAAGAAGTTATTTCTGATCATTATCAGTGTCATGATTGAGTTTGGTTGTAGGGGTTCTGCACAGCTGAGCACCTGACCAGAAAACTTAGAAAGTCAAACATTCATGCATAGTGTGTTTTGTGCAAGTCAGTCTGGTAGAACCCATCCCTCACCAGATCAATCCATAGCCCTTATCCAACTTGATTGATCACCTTGTTCATTAATTTCATTGGGCAGTGGAGGCCCTTCATCCTGTTCATTTTCAATTTTAGAATGTACTTTTCCAAGCAATACCGTTTCATCTTTATGCTAGGGCATACATAGCTATAGAGACTAATTATTTTTTGATAGATCTTGATTTTAGTTTTGCTGTGTGTCTAGCAACCATCCTCACCAGAAACGCCTGGTTAGGGAATCTGTTTAATCATTGTCATCCCGACTATGAACTGGTACCTGGCAGCATTGGTAGAGTACCTTAAAATAAATTGATTTTTAATTGTCTTAAATTGAAAATTCATTTAAAACTTTTTGTTAGAAAATCCATATACTAACAAATTCAGAGTTGATCGAGCTGCTAATACTTTGCCAAAAGGATGTCAAAGCCTAATAGACCAGTAATTCGAAGGATCAGACAATTCACCTGAGTTCTTAAAGACTGGAACTACAGAAGATTTTCAACTTGCAGGAAAGCAAGCAGCAGAGTTATCCTTGTAATTGTTTTGATGAGCTTCCATCTTTGAAAGAAAGAATTGACTCTTTTAACTATTACTACACAGTGAAAGGCCTGAAAAAGAAATATATTACGAAAGAAAGAAAGAAAGAATTAATGATATGACTAGATCTTTCACCATTATTCTACAAGAGGCTGGCAAAGAGCTACATGAGAAAGAAAGAAAGAAAGAAAGAATTGACTCTTTTAACTATTACTGCACGGTGAAAGGCCTGAAAAAGAAATATATTACGAAAGAAAAAAAGAAAGAAAGAAAGAAAGAATTGACAGTGAAAGGCCCGAAAAAGAAATATATTCCAAAAATAGAAAGAAAGAAAGAATTGACTCTTTTAACTATTACTGCACAGTGAAAGGCCTGAAAAAGAAATATATTACAAAAGAAAGAAAGAATTGACGGTGAAAGGCCTGAAAAAGAAATATATTACAAAAAAGAAGAAAGAAAGAAAGAATTGACTCTTTTAACTATTACTGCAATGTGAAAGGCCTGAAAAAGAAATATATTACGAAAGAAAGAAAGAATTGACTTATTGAATTTAAATGCAGAGGATAGTGAAATGTGGAAGGCTTATGTCCGAAAGGAACACAACACATAGAAAGAGAAGATATCATATGATTTAAACATTTTAAGTGAATTTAACAAATCCAACAGAAATTGTAACTCGGCTCTCTGATTAACAATTCTGAGCCATTATCCATCACACCTTCTGCACATCCACACTTATAGCAGCTGGTATTTCAAGCAGTTATTTATCTAGGTACTGAGCAAGCTTAACTTTAATGATGATAGGGGAACCTGAAAAATATTGGCCGGTCAAAAATAAACCATCCAATCAATCTTGTTCCTTATGTCTATTTTAATTACTGTTATTAAATTTTCAACTCTTAAAATATTTATATAAGGTTTTAGAAGACATTTTTTTTTTCTTACCTCTTGATTTTGTTTCAGCTTTAATCAAACATTGGTAATTCTCTGTTTTTGTTTGATTGGGATTAATTTGAAATTTGTTTTCATTATATTAGAGTAAATATTTTCAATCATTTTTGGTTAGTTTTGATTTCTTACATCAGAGAGAGAGAGAGAGATATCTCTTATTTTGGTGTGAGGAAATATTCTGGGTAAGGAGGGAATAACCTCCCTCCTTATTGATTTTTTATTTTTTTGTTGTTCATGCCTTTTCTATTTTTATTTCTCTCCCTGTTTTAAACTATCTTTTCCAATACTTCATTATTTAGATTTTTTTTTTTTTTTAGATTTCATGTCTACTTTGATTTATTTTCACTATTCCTGATTTTTTTCTTCTCAGTATTTTGCTAGTTTCTCCTCCTCTGACTTTCTCTCTCTCTCTCCCTCTCTTTTTTTCTCTCGTTCTGTTTTCTCTCTTTTTGTCTGTCTGTCCCCCTCTCTGTCTGCTCCTCTCTCCCTCTTTCTGTCTGTTGCTCCCTCTCTATATCTAGTGCCCTTTATCTCTCCAGCTCTCTCTCTCTCCCTCTTTCTTTCTCCCTTCTACCTCGATCTCATTTTGTTAAAATGCCATTTCCTTTCAGGATGTAGGCAATCATGGCTCTCTGCAGATTCCTTTTTCCTTATTACCTGTGAATTTCTCTGGTGCCACTTATAAAAAATCCATATGATTTTCATGAAGTACTAACCTTCAAATGGCATGTGACAAAATTTGGGGCCAATCGGATTATTAGTTTATAAATTACAGTTATTTGAGTGAAGCTACTGTTTCAAATTTTCAAAACAATGGAAAAACCTGAATTTCATGTGTTGAGAAAGCATTGCTTTCTGATGGAAAAGAAAAAATACTGTTCAAGCAAAGCAATGGCCTGATAAGTGTTATTCAGACTCTACTCCGTTGGAAACAATGGTTAAGAGGTGGCATATTGGCTTTAAACACGGTCGTACAGACACAGATTATACTGAACATTCAGGTGGCCCCACATTGGCAGTTGTCCTGGAAAACACCAAAAAATCCACAAACTTGTTTTGGCCTATAGTAAATTGAAGTTGAATGAAATAGCAAAGGAGTTGAACATATCAGAAGGCAGTGTATTCAACATTTTGCATGAACATTTGTCAATGAGAAAGCTGTGTTCAATGTGGGTGCCATGTTTGCTCACAGTCGATCAAAAACAACGTGTTGACGATTCAGAGTATTGTTTGGAACTGTTTCAAAGCAACAAGAAGTTTTTGCATAAATATGTGATAATGGATGAAACAGGGATCCACCACTTCATTCCGGAGTCTAATCAGCAGTCAGCTGAGTAGACAGCAGCAGGTGAAAGCCTTCCAAAGCGACCAAAGACAAAAACATCAGCAGGCAAGCTTTCGGTCTCTGTATTTTTGGACGTGCAAGGTATTTTGTTCATTGATTACCTAAAGAAAGGAAGAACCATTAATAGCAAATACTATATAGCATTATTGGTATACTTGAAGGAAGAAATTACCAAAAAACAGCCACAAATGAAGAAGAAATAATGATCTTTCATGAAGACAATGCACCATGTCACAAGTTGATCACAACAATGGCAAAACTGCATGAATTGAACTTTCGAATTGCTTCCACATCCACCCTATTTTCCAGATCTGGCCCCCAGTAACTACTGGCTGTTTGCAGACCTCAGAAGAATGCTCCAGAGAGAGATTGATCTCTAATGAAGAAGTGATATTGGAAAGTGAGGTGTATTTTGATGCCAAACAAATTGTTCTACAAAAAAGGCATTGGATTGTTAGAGAAGCGTTGGAATCAGTGTATCCCCTTAGAAGGAGACTATTAATAAATAAAATTGAATTTTTTTCTAAAAGTTTTATAAGTTAGGCTCGGGATTTATTGAATCATATGTTATGACTTCTTGGGAAATATAGTGGAGTAGTGTCTCATAACTTTGCTCATGGTTTTGAAATCAGGATTGTTCTACTTTTTAGACTGATTGCAACCCAAAGCTAGACAGTTAAGTCTTCCTTATTTACCCACTAGCAGAATAGCCCGGCATTGCTCAGGTGTAATGAAAGCTTTAGAACTAATCCATGGTCATGGAGCTCAGACTCTTTGGATGTTGGCACGAAAGACTAAAAAGCAATAGTTGTTTCCAGTTAAAGCAACACTGCAGACTGAAAGAAAAATGAATAGATGTAAGTCAAATTTTGATTTCCTGGTATCGATATCAAATGAGTTTTTTGTAAACTGAATTTTGAAGGCTAAATAAGTTCTCTGAGTAAATGGTATCATGGCTGAGTCTGAGAACTACAATTATACCTACTTAGAGCCAAACCCGAAGCAAAAACTAAAATAAAAGGGTTGAAAAACTGATTTTGATCTTGCCTTTTATATATATATCCCTTGTTCCCTGTTTAGGATGTGGTTTCCAGCTTTCTCTTTTCCAATCTTTTCACTTTTCTTCTTTTATTTTGTTTATTATTATTATTTTTTTTCCAATTGGAGTAGATAGACTAAACTATCGCCTGGTTAGACACTCCACCCTCGTCTATTGAACAGGTGTAGAGGCTCATCCCTTGTTCCCTGTTTAGGATGTGGTTTCTGGCTTTCTCTTTTCCAATCTTTTCACTCTTACATAGACCCCTGCACATCAGTGGCGTTACCGCCTTGCTCGGGGTGATATGATTAAAAAAAATATATATGTATATAATCGATTTTCTGCACTATTGTAAGAACTGCAACATCAAAACTTCTGAATATTGTTTCTTATGTCTATGAGTGTATCAAATTTGATTAAAATCGGATCACTCCTTCTATAACCCGATTTTTTTCGATTATCGATTTTTTGATATTTATCGGGGGTACCTCAACACAAAACCTAGCTAAGAACACTCACAGACGCTTATAGTACAACTGTGTAAATTTTCAAGGAAATCGGTTCAGCCGTTTTGGAGTCTATAGGTAACGGATACACAGACACACACACACACACACAGACAAAGTTCCATTTATAATTAAGTTTAGATTAGCTGGAGTGGGGTGAATATATGGATTCATAGTTTTTCCTAAGGGTTTAAAAAAGTGAACAGACCAGACTAGGCTGGAAGCTGCCAATTCTAAATTCCAATCTGATAACAATTCCATTAGTTCTTATTTCTTTCATGCTTAATTTCAAATTTGTCTATTTTTTAAAAATTTTTTATGTTTGCTGCAAGTTTCTTTATTCTGTTTTTGTGTTGTTTTTAAAAAAATCTTTCAGTTGTTTTTACTTGTGTTTTTAATTATCTCTCTTTGTTTTTTATTTATACCCTTTCCTTTTATCTGTATGTGTGAAATTGTGTGTTTTAATTTTCATTCTTATATTAGCTTTGGTCATTAGTAATTTCCGTCTTGTGCAGCTGGCGATGACTCATGTATTATCCTAACGACTAATCAGTCATGGCTGTTAAGAATGAATTTTGAGTTGTTGTGGTGCATTGGATATCAGCTCGGAACGAGAAATCGGGGAGCTGAGTTTGAATTCCAGCTGAATTCATTGCATTCACTTATGCGCAAATACCCTTGGGAAAGGTTTTAATCCATATATTCCTTCCAGTTATGGGTTAAATAACAGGACAAATTGGATTCTATACCCTTGGCTGGCAACCAGTCTACCGCAGAAAGCAATGGCAACCTACTGCAAGATAATCTTCTGCCCAGTCAGTCATGTCTCTTTCGAGACATGATCGCCCAAGTGTGTATCACGTATGGCACTTAACTGACTGACTGACATAGCATGCACAGTGGATTAAAGGAAAAAATTTGGTTCTTCATGACAACATGAGAATAACATGGGAAAAAGTTTTGAAAGTTTTTTTTTTTATCCCTCTCGCCATATTTACCTGACCATACACCAGTGTTTTCCTAATTTGTTTTCTCTGGGCTGCATTTCTGGAATTAAAATTTCCTTGTGCCTCTCCAAATGTTATGTGATAGAAAGTACATTTAAGAATTAAAAATGGAGAGAGGGCTAAAGATAGATAACTATGGATTCAAATTCAGAACATTATTCTTGATAACTCTCTCCTCCAATTTGCAAACCCTAGTTACTATATTCTTAATACATGAGATAATGCAAAAATACCACAGTGATAAAATTAGTCAGTAATTATTTATAAGGAATTCATGATAATATTTTAAATTTTGAAATCATTTTTATTTTTGGTATATGAATTTTTTGAAACAGCTTCTAAATCTTTGATTGTTTTAATCGTTTCATCTCAAGTGTTATCCTATTCCCTTGTACCTATGAGGTGTGCTGCGCCATTTGCTGCTGTATCCTCGAGAAAGGTACAATAACAAATTAGGCACCCAAGTGGTAAACTACATACATATATATATATATATATATATATATATATATACATCACAATGCATATTTTATTATTAGCTTCAAAAATAAATAATTCTTTGAATTTAAATAGCCTGCAAAAAAGTTTGATAGACCATACGAAATGACTCAATTAATAAAAAAGGATCTTCTATCTAATACTAGCAGTATAGTCCGGTGTTGCTTGAGTGTAATGAAAGCTTTAAAACTAGTCCATGGTCCTGGAGCTCAGACTCTTTGGATGTTGGCACGAAAGACAAAAAAGCAATAGTTGTCTCCAGTTAAAGCGAAACCGTAGACTGAAAGAAAAATGAATGGATGTAAGTCAAATTTTGATTTCCTGGTATCGATATCAAATAAGTTTTTTTCGCCGTAAACTGAATTTTGAAGGCTAAATAAGTTCTCTGAGTAAATGGTATCATGGCTGAGACTATGAACTACAATTATACCTACTTAGAGCCAAACCCAAAGCAAAAACTAAAATAAAAGGGCTGAAAAAAATACAGGCATACAGGCAGATAAACAGACACACACACACACACACACACAAACATCTTGCTTTTTATATATAATCGATTTCTGCACTATTGTAAGAACTGCAACCTTGAAACTTTTGAATATCGTTTTTTTATGTCTTTGTCTATGAGTGTATCAAATTTGATTAAAATCGGACCACTCCTTCTATAACCTGATTTTTTTTGATCATCGGTTTTCGATATTTATTGGGGGTACATCGATACAAAATCTAGCTAAGAACACTTGCAGGCACTTTTAGTACAACTGTGTAAATTTTCAAGAAAATCGGTTCAGTCGTTTCAGAGTCTTTAGGTAATGGACACACACACACCGAAAGTTCCATTTATAAAAAAGTTTAGATTAGATTAGATTTAGATATGCATCGAAGCTGATTTTTTTGCTCATTTCTTTTTCTTTTTTCCTTTCATATTTTTCTTATTGCCTTAGTTTTTTCATCCCATTCTCTGGTTCAATTAACCTTTAGGTTATTACCCGCAAAATTTACTTTTTTGTACTATTGACAAAGTTTGTTAGTTAGAAAATAGCAGTGGACAGAATTAGTTTTGACTATCTCTCCCATGGAATATTTCCATGCTCTTTCATACAATCCCTAGCTCCTCTCAGTTCACAATAGCCAATTGTGACAGGTTGTCATGAAAAATAGTTCTGCGGGGGACTCTATTAACATAAGCGTAAGATGTTAAATGTAACCGTCGTTCAGACTACCACGCTAACACACACTGAATAAGCTAATACTGAACTCCTTCCTGCAGAGAGTACTTAGAATATAAGCCTCTTCCCTTTTAGCATTGTTGCCCACCCAAATTTAGCTGCTATTTATATGGCAAGTTGCAATCGTAATGTTTAATGTTTCTGATCCCTATGCTAGTGGAAATATGAAATGCATTTTTGATTAATTGTGCCCTTCCCTTGACCCTCCTCTTCCTATTTCCCTAGTAATTGACAGGGAAAAGGGAAGAAAGGGTCACTTCTTGGGTCGTACATTATTTTACTTCTCCACAGATCCATTAGACAATTCTGTTCTGCGTAGCCGCCTTTATTAAATTGAAGGTCGGTGACTATGATGGAAAAAAAAAACTATAGTAGATTAAAAAAAATAAAAACCCAACACTCAAGAAGATGGCTTTTATCTTCTTATATGTTTTTTTTTTTCATTTCTTTTTTTTTTTTAAATCTTCTAGATATTGAATAGAAACAGAAAAGGTAATGTTTGTATCAGATTTTTCTCTCTCTCTCTCTCTCTTTTCCTCATCCAAGTCCTTCAAGGCTATTGATGTTATTTTGGGCAGAAGTGGTTACAGTAGGGGAAAGGTTGGATGAATGTCCTTATCTGTCCTCCTTACTGCTAAGCATAGAAATAATCTCAATTTCTTTTCCTAATTATCTAATTTCCAAAAGGTGTATCATACAAACCTCCTTTTTCTTCCAGTATTTAGTCAACTTCTTTGGATTCCTCATTCTTAATTAAGTTCTCAAACAATCTTCCTGCAAAAATAATCATCAGTATATCCTACAGTATAAATTTGAGGAGATTTTGTCTAGCTGAAATATATATATATATATATATATATATATATATATATATATATAATATATAAATTTATCTTTAAACATGTCTCGAAAAACCCAACGAGTATAAATGCAGAGGGGAAAAAAAAAAAAGAAACGAACAAAGCACTTGAACCTTAGTCAAAGTACTAGCCGAAAGAAAAAAGCCCCGAGATGAGGAACCTAACACGTAAAGCACTCAATACAATAGTAGAGCAAATAAATAAGTAAGTAGCTAACCTAGAGTCAATGGACCTACCTAGGTTTCACCTAATGGATCATCAGGGCAAGTTAGCCTGATGATCCATTAGACGAAACCTAGGTAGGTCCGTTGGCTCTAGGTTAGCTACTTATATATATATATATATATATATATATATATATTTTTAATCATTTCACCCTGAGCAAGGCGGAAACACCACTGATGTGCAGGGGGTTACATAAATGTAAAAAGATTAATTAGAAAAGAGTGACAAGTACAAACTAGTTAGAAAGGAACAGTGAATAATAATAATAATATATATATATAATCTAGAGCCAACATACCTATCTAGGTTTCACCTAATGGGTCATCAGTGCAAGTTGGCTCCAACTTGCCCTGATGAGCCATTAGGTGAAACCTAGGTAGGTATGTTGGCTCTAGGTTAGCTACTTATATATATGCGTGTGTTTGTGTTTGCAAGGTCACTGAGTATTGTCTGGAATAATGTTTTCATTAACTGGACACATGGCTTGGAGGTGATTCCCCCTCCATCACACTACTGTCTGTTACTGCTTGCTTAAGGTAACTTAATCTCTCCAGAACTGTATAGAAGAAACAGAATGAAGATAATTTTTGAAATTTTCTTAACTTTTTTCTGTCAGCAAGCCTGCAACTTGGTGAGTTTAGCCAGTGTGATCTTATTTTTTATTATTTTTTGAATTATTTATTTACTTATTTTTACTTGTATTTTTTATTTTATTTTATTCTTTTTCGGTTCTTATCTTTTCTGCCTAATTTTTGTGTAAATTGTTCTTAATTATGAAATTTAGGTTTGGTATATTAGGGTTTTGGTTATATGTAGGAATTCTAAGACCGGCCATGTTTTTTTTTTGTTTTTTTTTTTATTGTTCTCTGTCATTCCCTTGCTAACTGGACACATGGCTTGGAGGTGATTCCCCCCTCCATCACACTACTGTCTGTTACTGCTTGCTTAAGGTAACTTAATCTCTCCAGAACTCTCCAGAACTGTATAGAAGAAACAGAATGAAGATAATTTTTGAAATTTTCTTAACTTTTTTCTGTCAGCAAGCCTGCAACTTGGTGAGTTTAGCCAGTGTGATCTTATTTTTTATTATTTTTTGAATTATTTATTTACTTATTTTTACTTGTATTTTTTATTTTATTTTATTCTTTTTCGGTTCTTATCTTTTCTGCCTAATTTTTGTGTAAATTGTTCTTAATTATGAAATTTAGGTTTGGTATATTAGGGTTTTGGTTATATGTAGGAATTCTAAGACCGGCCATGTTTTTTTTTTTGTTTTTTTTTTTTATTGTTCTCTGTCATTCCCTTGCTAACTGGACACATGGCTTGGAGGTGATTCCCCTTCCCCCCTCCATCACACTACTGTCTGTTACTGCTTGCTTAAGGTAACTTAATCTCTCCAGAACTCTCCAGAACTGTATAGAAGAAACAGAATGAAGATAATTTTTGAAATTTTCTTAACTTTTTTCTGTCAGCAAGCCTGCAACTTGGTGAGTTTAGCCAGTGTGATCTTATTTTTTATTATTTTTTGAATTATTTATTTACTTATTTTTACTTGTATTTTTTATTTTATTTTATTCTTTTTCGGTTCTTATCTTTTCTGCCTAATTTTTGTGTAAATTGTTCTTAATTATGAAATTTAGGTTTGGTATATTAGGGTTTTGGTTATATGTAGGAATTCTAAGACCGGCCATGTTTTTTTTTTGTTTTTTTTTTTTTATTGTTCTCTGTCATTCCCTTGCTAACTGGACACATGGCTTGGAGGTGATTCCCCCCTCCATCACACTACTGTCTGTTACTGCTTGCTTAAGGTAACTTAATCTCTCCAGAACTCTCCAGAACTGTATAGAAGAAACAGAATGAAGATAATTTTTGAAATTTTCTTAACTTTTTTCTGTCAGCAAGCCTGCAACTTGGTGAGTTTAGCCAGTGTGATCTTATTTTTTATTATTTTTTGAATTATTTATTTACTTATTTTTACTTGTATTTTTTATTTTATTTTATTCTTTTTCGGTTCTTATCTTTTCTGCCTAATTTTTGTGTAAATTGTTCTTAATTATGAAATTTAGGTTTGGTATATTAGGGTTTTGGTTATATGTAGGAATTCTAAGACCGGCCATGTTTTTTTTGTTTTTTTTTTTTATTGTTCTCTGTCATTCCCTTGCTAACTGGACACATGGCTTGGAGGTGATTCCCCCCCTCCATCACACTACTGTCTGTTACTGCTTGCTTAAGGTAACTTAATCTCTCCAGAACTCTCCAGAACTGTATAGAAGAAACAGAATGAAGATAATTTTTGAAATTTTCTTAACTTTTTTCTGTCAGCAAGCCTGCAACTTGGTGAGTTTAGCCAGTGTGATCTTATTTTTTATTATTTTTTGAATTATTTATTTACTTATTTTTACTTGTATTTTTTATTTTATTTTATTCTTTTTCGGTTCTTATCTTTTCTGCCTAATTTTTGTGTAAATTGTTCTTAATTATGAAATTTAGGTTTGACTTATACTAAGTTAAAACTTCATTAACTTCAGTCACATATTTATTTTTTTTAATTGGAGTAGATAGTACCTTCTATCGCCAGGTCTCACACTCCACCCCCTTCTTTTGGACAGGAGTAGAGTTGATCGCCTTGTTTCTAGTTTAGGAAGGGGTTCCCGAGTAGATAGATTAAACTAATTGGAGTAGATAGATTAAACTATCGCCCGGTTCACACTCCACCCACATCTATTGAACAGGTGAAGAGGCTCATCCCTTGTTTCCTGTTTAGGATGCGGTTTCCGGTTTTCTCTTTTCCAATCTTTTCACTCTTTTCCTTTATTATTTTATTTTTTTTTTTCAATTGGAGTAGATAGACTAAACTATCGCCGGTTCACACTCCACCCACATCTATTGAACAGGTGAAGAGGCTCATCCCTTGTTTCCTGTTTAGGATGCGGTTTCCGGTTTTCTCTTTTCCAATCTTTTCACTCTTTTCCTTTATTATTTTATTTTTTTTTTTCAATTGGAGTAGATAGACTAAACTATCGCCCGGTTCACACTCCACCCACATCTATTGAACAGGTGAAGAGGCTCATCCCTTGTTTACTGTTTAGGATGCGGTTTCCGGTTTTCTCTTTTCCAATCTTTTCACTCTTTTCCTTTATTATTTTATTTTTTTTTTCAATTGGAGTAGATAGACTAAACTATCGCCCGGTTCACACTCCACCCACATCTATTGAACAGGTGAAGAGGCTCATCCCTTGTTTCCTGTTTAGGATGCGGTTTCCGGTTTTCTCTTTTCCAATCTTTTCACTCTTTTCCTTTATTATTTTATTTTTTTTTTCAATTGGAGTAGATAGACTAAACTATCGCCCGGTTCACACTCCACCCACATCTATTGAACAGGTGAAGAGGCTCATCCCTTGTTTCCTGTTTAGGATGCGGTTTCCGGTTTTCTCTTTTCTCTTTTCCAATCTTTTCACTCTTTTCCTTTATTATTTTATTTTTTTTTTCAATTGGAGTAGATAGACTAAACTATCGCCGGTTCACACTCCACCCACATCTATTGAACAGGTGAAGAGGCTCATCCCTTGTTTCCTGTTTAGGATGCGGTTTTCGGCTTTCTCTTTTCCATTCTTTTTACCCTTACGTAGCCCCCTGCGCATCAGTGGCGTTACTGCCTTGCTCGGGGTGATATGATTAAAAAAAAAAAAAAAAAAAATATGAGATATACAGGGAGTTCATAAAGTCATTTGACAAATAGAACAATTTATTAAAATTACAACAGAAACTGGATACCATTGAAATGTTTACATAATACAAAGTAAATAGTGAAGTTAATAAATTTCTATAAGGGCCCCATTCATTGCACAAAGGTCATTTTAGTGATATTCTATTTCTCTTATTATCTGAAACATAAAAAAACATTAATTGCAGTTTGAAACTTAAAAACATAACATTAATATGCAACAAAAATGTAGTGTTCATCTCATCTAAACTTTTTGCTATAACAGTTTGATATTTTTATAAGCACATTGTGGATACCTTGTATATATATTTTAGTTGGGTGATGTCACTAATTAATGCTCTCCTTTTGTTTTTGTTTTTTTAAGCAATTGTGTGTGGATACTGAGATCTGAGTACAGCAATGCGCTTGGCTGTGTTAAGAGGGGTGGGATTGTTGATGGATTTCTGACCAACCATAGAGTGGTCGAAGGATGATGATTTAATGCTAATTTATTCATAAATACCAGTCCACTTAACTAATTATTCTCAAGATATAGTATTAATAACATTAATATATATTAAGATATAGTATTAATAACTTACCTTAAGATATAGTATTAATAACATTAATATATATTAAGATATAGTATTAATAACTTACCTTAAGATATAGTATTAATAACATTAATATATATTAAGATATAGTATTAATAACTTACCTTAAGATATAGTATTAATAACTTACCTTAAGATATAGTATTAATAACTTACCTTAAGATATAGTATTAATAACTTACCTTAAGAACAAAAGATATTTATCATCTGTTTTTATGATAGTTGTATACTTCAATTGGAGTAGATAGACTGAACTATCGCTCGGTTCAAACTCCACTCATGTCTATTGAACAGGTGAAGAGGCTCATCCCTTGTTCCCTGTTTAGGATGTGGTTTCTGGCTTTCTCTTTTTCCAATCTTTTCACTCTTTTCCTTTCTTTTTCAATTGGAGTAGATAGACTAAACTATCGCCTGGTTCACACTCCACCCATGTCTATTGAACAGGTGAAGAGGCTCATGCCTTGTTCCCTGTTTAGGATGTGGTTTCCGGCTTTCTCTTTTCCAGTCTTTTCACTCTTATGTAGCCCCCTGTTACCGCCTTGCTCGGGGTGATATGATTAAAAAAAAATATATATATAAATGTACAAACATTTTTGTTTTATCACTGAGGTGGCAGGACGATATTCAAAAGATGATTGCTGAGTATCTACAGAACACTATCCATGCTAAGGGATATTAATACAAATGTGACAAACAACAGAAGACAGAACAACAAATAAAAGAAAGTTGTTAGAGTCGCAGAGAGCACAGTCTGATATCAATCATCAATGACACTCCGAATCTCAGACTACTGCTACTAGTCTTTATTTTTATATCGACTTTGGTCCACAGATCATTCGATTCTTGAGAGTGCTAGAGGGTGTTAGCTGCTCTACAACAGTCCTAAAATATATTCCCCAGTTGAGTGGGAGAATAAAACCATAGTTGAAACTTTCAGGAAACAACTTGTCTGAATGTTTTTTATTTCCAACTAGCAGTATAGCCCGGCATTGCTCAGGTGTAATAAAAAGCTTTAAAACTAATCCATGGTCCTGGAGCTAAAACTCTTTAGACGTTGGCACGAAAGACTAAAAAGCAATAGTTGTTTTCAGTTAAAGCAAAGCCGTAGACTGAAAGAAAAATGAATGGATGTAAGTCAAATTTTGATTTCCTGGTATTGATATCAAATAAGTATTTTTCGTCGTAAACTGAATTTTGAAGGCTAAATAAGTTCTCTGAGTAAAAGGTATCATGGCTGATATTAAGAACTACAATTATACCTACTTAGAGCCAAGCCTGAAGCAAAAACTAAAATAAAAGGGCTGAAAAACTGATTTTGATCAGACCCAGTATCTTGCCTTTTATATATATATATATATATATATATATATATATATATATTTTATCAATTTTCTGCTCAATTGTAAGAACTACAACCTTGAAACTTGATTAAAATCAAACCACTCCTTCTATAACCTGTTTTTTTCG
The DNA here is from genome assembly GCA_037127315.1 of Ascarosepion bandense. Taxonomy (NCBI): domain Eukaryota; kingdom Metazoa; phylum Mollusca; class Cephalopoda; order Sepiida; family Sepiidae; genus Ascarosepion; species Ascarosepion bandense. Next base: position 8,844,318 of record JBBBDQ010000828.1, read on the forward strand.
ATTATCGATGTTCGATATTTATCAGGGGTACCTCGACACAAAACCTAGCTAAGAACACTCGCAGACACTTATAGTACAACTGTGTAAATTTTCAAGAAAATCGATTCAGCCGTTTCAGAGTCTATAGGTAACGGACACACACACACACAGACAAAGTTCCATTTATAAATAAGTTTAGATTGTTGTTTCATTCAATCTATATTAACAAAATGCTTCTCTTGATCTAGCTGTTGGGATTACTGGAAACTTTGAAGGAATTACAAGAATTAATTAGCTGTTTATCATACACTCTGTTTGATTTGTGCATGTGCATATCTAATGCGCAGGTCTTTGTTGTGTGTGCTTGTTCCTTTTATGTATAGCCAGACATTCACAATTTCACATAGTTTGAAATAAGATCCATTCTTGCTAGACAAACCCTACCCTGGGCTGAGCAATAAAATCATAAAGCTTGAAGCAAGTAAAACAAAATTTTGTTAAAACCCTGAAAAGAAAAGTAGATGGTCAAATGATTTTGTGTGACATTTTGAAAATTATTTGGTAATAAATAAAATTCAAAAATTTTTTAAATTTTGTAGAGATATTTTGAGGTTTTCCATTAAATTAAAATATACATACACACAATTCGAATGAAACTGTAGTGAACATTGGTGTGGTGAGGGCTTATTTTACTGTCTGGCAACAACCCCTGATTAACAGGAAAAGCATGTAAGCCGAAATGTGTAGCCCTTTTGAAGTTAGTTTTTATGACTTTATTTAAACTGTGCACACCCACTTTTAACCAAATGGTTAGCACTAAGTTAGGGCTGAAATTCCTCAATTTAATTGAGAAACATTTCCCTAATAATAAGCCTCTTAGTGAAATTTTAAATAAACATGCCCTTAAATTAGGTTATAGTTGTCCAAATAATCTTGAAAAGTTATCAAAAATCATAATGATAAAATCTTAAATCAGCACATAAACCAAAGTAACAATAATTATCCAAATAATGAAAATAACAATCATACAAATTTATGTGATTATCGAAATCCTAACAATTGCCCACTGGAAAATAGGTGTCTAACAAATTCTGTTGTGTACCAATGTACTATAGCATTAAATGAAAATCCAACTATTACAAAAGTTTACATTGTATCTACTAAGAACACTTTTAAGCAGTGTTGCTATTTGCATTTAAATTTCTTAAAAAATAACACCTACCGAAACCAAACATCCTTTTCTGCGTATTTTTGGAAGTTAAAGGATACAAGCAACCCCCCACCCCAAAGTAAAATGGAAAATTTTGGAAAAACCAAGAATCTTTAAGTTACTCTATGACATCTACCCTCTGTGCTTGAATGAAAAGCTGCAAATTTTAAGGTTCCCTAAAAATAAGGTACTACTGAATCATAGAGATAAATTGACTTTGAAAATATTTTTCTCTGAAATGTAATTAATTATATTTTTTCATATATAACTTATGCTCCAATATAACTTAAAAATTATTTTACTAAAATAAATGATCCACACAATACTTATTTGGTTTTCATAATTACAATATACCTTAATATACCATAATTATTTATTTCTAATTCTAACCTAAACATTCTAGCCCCTTTAACTCATGAGGTCGTACAAAATCAAATTTAAAAAAAAAAAATCTAAAATCCAACCTGTTGTTAAAAATTGTCTACCCATTTAAAAAATGCATGATCTTACTATGCATCTTATCCAGACAAAAGTAGAAAGTGTCATCTCATGACATCAGGATACTATGTTGCCTTTTGCAACCCAAATTTTCAACTTCATAGTTCAACCTAATTCTTATTTTTGATTGAACAATATTGATACACCTACAAGCATATTCTGCAACTACCACTCTCTAATTTTCTAAATAACCATAAATTCATCTCGTATTTTCTGAAAAAATCATTTTCACTATGTATTTTAAAATATCACCTGAAGAAGAGCTGTTGTTCTGAAACATGAAAATTTTTGTGTAGTGATATAATACTTTTATAAATCATTGTAATAACAAAATTACAATATTAAGCTTTACTTTATATTGAGCACTCTCTATAAAGGTAAATGCATGAACAGTAGGTTTTAATATACCTGTTCTTTCAATTTTTATGTATATATATATATATATAATTCAGATTATGTAACAGTTATCAGTCAGTACCTGAAGATTGATTTGTGCATGAAAATCAAAGTTGTGTTACTGGTGAGGGAAAAAAATGTATATTCATATCTGAATTAGAAAACTCTCAGCTATTGGGCATGTATAATGATAATATACATGCTAAAAAGTCTGCCTCCTTCTACCGAGCACCCGTAGCTCAGAGGTAGAATCACTGACTGACACCAATTTGGTTGGGTTTCAATCCTGGGTAAAAGGCAATCGGCTCTCTAACCATACTGATGAACTGTGATACAGCGAAACAAATCTGTCTGTGGATGACTATATATATATATATATATATATATATATATAGTCTTAATAAAACAGTGATCAGTGTAATATAACAGAGCTATTAAGTATATATTAATAAATATCTGCATTATCCCATGTCTATTGCACTATGCAATCATCATGATATATAAATGTTTATATAATTCTACCATTTCTCTGTACATTGAATGTTGCTGCGACACCTGGTCTGGTGCATCTGCTATATATTTTGATAAACTCCCAAAAATAGTCTCCAATGGGATTGGTGAAGGCGTCTTAAATTTAGTCAGTTTCCTACTTCTGTAATATATTTTCTGTGTGACTTTTTCATAAATCCTTTCATGGTAAATCTTATCTATCTCTTTGGTATCTCAAATTTACAAGTTTAAGTGCGATACTAGATTGGCAGCTAGGTCTTATTCTTTTACAGGTGAAATTTCTGGATCTAACTGTAATTTCTATGCTAAGTTTTTTTCAATCAGCACTTGACAATTGCATTGTGTATGGAACTCAGATTTGTTCTAATGATGAGGAAAAAAAATAAAGTATATTTATTATTAATATAAATTTTTGATCTGATTAAGTAGTATTTTATTAGCACCAGTACTCAATGTGCAATAATATATATATTTCATTATATATATATATATATATATTTCATTATATATATACTACCAGTCATAATTATTAGGCCACCCCAGTTTTTTTTTTTAAATTATGTATTTCATACTATTTTTAGTATTTATTGCCAAATGGATAATTTTAAATGACAATAGAGTGATTCTTTTGTTTGTAAAATTTTGCAAGGAAGCCTTTGCTTTGGCCAGCCAATAAGAAGAGACTAGCATGGGGAAGAGAGCACAAAACCTGGACAGTTCATTTGATGCACGTGTTATTGTACAATATTAACAAAAGAACCATTCTCTTTTCATTTAGAATTATCCAATATTAAAAATAGTATGAAATGCATCATTTAAAAAATAAACAAAAAAAAATAACTGGGGTGGCCTAATAATTATGGTTGATAGTATGTATAAAGTTATAAAAATTGAATTTAAATATTAAAAACGACCATCTTACCAACAGTACACCAACATCATTTTACTGTCATTATAACCAGTCTTGAATGTTTACCCAACATAGATGGGGTACTTCAGCTAGCTATATATTATTCCTTTTCACCCACTGGTTAATTAAACAAAAATAGAAGTGTCTTCTTCTTTCTGTCTGAATTTCTGGGATGTGGACTTACTTTTTACATTTGGACTAATGTCTTCACCTTTTAGCTGTTGTGCTCTCTGCCCTACTTCAGCTAACTGCTGGCCTGGGTAGCCTTCAGGGTATTTTGAACTGAACCCTTTTATTTAATCTATGGGGGTAGATTGTTCTCTTTTTGTTGTCCTTGTTTGGGGATAACTTCTTTTGTCCCTAATATTGCTCTGCTATTTCTTTCCATTTCCACTGGATTTTTACTGTTCTGCCCAAGAATTGAACTCACAACTACCGTGTCACCAATTCATGAACTAGTGTCTGAATCCAGTAGGCTATTGTATTATTATTTTTTTTTCTCTAACCATCAACTTTGCTGTGCCAGTAGCAAATGAGATGAAAATCCTAGTTTCAAAATTCAGGTAGTTGCTGTGAGATGTTTGATAAGGATTCTTTTCACAAATTAACTTTGGTGATATGGTTTTAAGGATTTGTTTTACTTATTTGATTTTTAGACATTTTTCCCTTGTTGAAGCCATAAGTTTTGTTAAATGTCAGGTTAAAATGTCACGGGACTGGAAAGTTAAAAAAAAAAAAAATTAGTAAAATGGCATCCAAACAACTGATTTTAAAGTCGTTACAAAAAATAAAATACGAAATCTAGCTTGTCATGTGACTGTTAAGCAAAAGTTATTTTATCTCAGTTTATTTAACATGGTTTATTTATTTAAAGATTACCAAAGTTTACTTTGACTCATTTAAAAAGAGAATTTATCATTTACAAAAATATTCTTAAAACTATTACTCACTTTAATTTTCTTGAATTTTTCTGGCTGGGGACATATTTACAGATCTTGAAATAAATTGAAAATATACTGATAGTTTGTAAGATTTCCTGGAGCACATGTGGTTACCAAGTGTTTGATGTAATACCATCTCTATGATTTATAACAGCTATTGAATGAGAAGCAAGTGGGTAGGTGTATAGATATGTGTACACATGATATTCTGTTTTGCGCTAGTTGCTTGGTAATCATAATCTGTGGGTTGTTTGGGACTAAAAAAGATTTTTATTGTGCAATAGCTTGTTTTTATTTATGTATACACTTTCTATTGACTTTTTTTCAGTAATTTTTCATTATTTTGCCTGTTTTTCACTCCTCTTCTTTTCTCGTACTCTCCATTTTTTTCTTTTCACACTTTCCTCTCCTTTTCTTCTTCTCTTCTTGCACTTGCCTCTTCTCATCTTCTCTTTACACTCTCTTCATCTTCTTGCACTCTCCTCTCCTCACACTCTCCTGTTATTTTCTCGCAATATCCTCTTTGCCTTGAACTCTCCTCTCATACTCTCCCCACACTTTCCTTCTCATTGCTAATGTTTTTAAATTGATATTTTAATCTAATATAATTTTTATTACTATAAATGTTGTTTTTAGTAGGTACACATATTTGACTTGCTATCTGTTTTATTTTCTTACACATTAAAAGCAATAGCAAATAGGCTGAGATTAAAAGGTTCTAAAGAAAAATGTATAATATCAATGTATTATGTATAATAGTACTAAATTACTTATTATTAATTATTGACTTATTTACACTATTTATATTCAAACTATAAATAGTGTAAATTTTGATAACCCAAAATTTCTGACAGAATTTTTGACTTGTATATCTTCTTACTTTTGGTACTTTTTTTTTTTTTTTTTACTTCACAATTCTAAAATTGGCATTCTGTGATCATTAAACAAGCGGTAAAGACTGAAAATAAAAATCTTTTTGTGCCTCAAAACCATGCCATCATTTGACATAAACCTTGTGAGTAAAATTGGGTAGGGAAGTGTGGATGGTTGAACTTGTACAAATCAGCAATTCATCATTGACTTTGCTAGATAATGCACTCTTTCCTGGAAATTGCTGCTAAGGTCTGCTCAGTAGAGTTTGCAGTATAGACCACAGGTGACTTCTGGGTGTAGAAAAAATACACAAGTGTGCCTGAGCAAGGGTCTGCAATGGGGATTGGCTAGCAGCTGCTCTACTAAATAGACATAGATATGAGCAGCCAGTTACAACCATACCTATATATATATTATGAAGAACATAAGTTGGATGTTTTTATAAACCCACTGGTAATATATTTTGTGTTTCTCTTATCGACCGCTCATGAGACCAAATTCATTATGAATTTGGTCTGATGAGTGGTCGATAAGAGAGCCACGAAATATTATATTACCAATGGGTTTATAAAAACATCCAACTTATGTTCTTTCTTATAATACTCTGTTAAATTTTAATATTGAGTTCTCTTTGGATTTGATCTCCTGTGGAATTTACCTTACCAAGGATTCTACTATATATAAATAATGTATACACACACACACACACAGAGCATGTATCAGAATATTTTTACAAACTTTGTGGGGCAGATTCCTCACACCAAAACAAAAACCAAAGTCTGTATAGACCTGTCTGCAAATTTTTCATTTTTGAGTCATTCAGTTCAAGAAAACCTCAAGTTCGTTCATGTGGTCATATGTAAAAGTCATCTGTTTACTCATGATATAAATATCCTGTCATTGTTAAATGGAACACTTCTCAGTTAATTCGTTACTACACACATTAAATATTGAAGGCAAACCATCCTCAAATGTACATGAATGTCAAATGTATCTTAGTCTACATGGTAACTTGGCCATCTGTTGTACACTTTCTTTAAACTTAATAACTCAAAATGAAACATCTTGGACATATGTTTATATGAAATTTTACCCTTGTTTTAGTGTGAGGAACCTATCCCCAATGATTGTAGTTTTTGTATTTTTGATACATACTTATATATATAAAACAAACACACACACACACACACATATTTATATATATATATATATTAGTCATCCACATACAATCCCGTTTCGCTGTATCACAGCTCATCAGTATGGATAGACATATCCACTTGCTTCTGGCCGGGATTGAAACTTGACCGATTTGGTGTCAGTTGGAGTCTCTACTCTCTAAGCCATCGGCGCATGGGATCAGAAGGGAAATTTTAACGTCTTGTATGTAAGCAGTGTATACAGACGCCAGTCACTGAGAGAACTCAATTCATTTCTGAAGAGTCACGCATTATAGCCGAAGTGGAAACTGTTTTTAAAATTTTCTTCTCCAGAGAGCTCAATCGTAATGAGAGCATAATATATAAGTCATCTACATACAAGCCCGTTTCGCTGTATCACAGCTCATCAGTGTGGCTAGACATATCCACTTGCTTCTGGCCGGGATTGAAACTCGACCAATTTGGTGTCAGTCGGAGTCTAGATATATATATATATTTTTTTAAGGTATGCTATATTTATGGCTTAAAGTGCTCAAAATCAGGGGTAAGACTTATGTAATTATAAAAGTAAACATTGAATTCAACACACAGAAGTAACTGTATTTCATGCTAAACGTAATAGTAATGTCTGATAATTACATTAAACATGAAACAGATTGTCACTAAAAATATATAAACTAAAACCGTTTTAGAAAATGATATTCTTTTGATTTGGGTTTGAATATTGGAATATTTAATATATAAGTTAACTTATATTATTAACCAGTGATTTTTGGGTTAAAAAAAAAAGCAGCCTCTTCTGAATAACAGTACTAGAGACTAAGTGAATCATAATAAGAATTGACCTCGAAATTACTGAACCGATACAAGGTGATTTCTATCTCTCAAACCCAAGATTCAGAAAACTAAACTTAAAAAAAAATAAAAAACATTCATTTTTAAGAAACCACTAAACATCAATGATACCTTAGGAATGCATCCTGCTAATATTGATCTTTGCTATATTTTATGAAATATCTTTGTCAGGTTTGTTTGGGACTGACAAGTCCTGTCCAATCTTGAATGACTCTAATGTGAGATGACTCATTCTTGGCTTTCTCATGAAATCTTAATCCAATGACAGCAAGTGATAGAGACGTTCAGTAGGCCTTTGTCTGTTTTTTTAATTTATCAATATTATCATTATTTGAGTTAATGCTAAAATTTCTTTTTCCCTTGTTGCATATTTTATGGCTATGCCAATCACTTTTTCTCTAAGACATTTCTCTCATGACACTTTCAGGAAATGAAAGTGGCATATTAATCCTGAATATGCTTAAATTAAATCTGCTAGCAGAAATGATTCCTTACTAGTTTACTCAGCTCAATAACATGCTTAATTCATGTAAGAAATTCCAACTATATTCTTGACCAAAATTTAACAAGGTCTTTTATTAAAAAAGCTTAAACATTGTTCGTTTAGGGGGATTGCCCATAAAGTTTCTAGCCTGACCCACTAGAGAAAATTTAACAAAATGGCCCTGGGATTCATTCTTTTTCAGTCTTCCCTTGTAATACTTAAGATTTGTGGATGTAGCAGAAATAAGGTGCGCAGTGGATAAATTGTCAACATTTTGTGCTGTTTTATTTCATGCGTTGTTTGTTTTTGATTTTGTTAGCTACCTGTGTCAGCAGTTGGTCATTCTTAGTGAGAAAAAGAGCACCATGAAGCAGTTCTCTCTGCCAGAAATTTAGAAATAGCATCCTGTACTTCTTGGCATTCATGCCAGAAGTACAAAATACAAAGTATTTGGGTGTAAATCTGAGGACAGTACAATTGCTTGGAAAACTTACTGCCAAATTTGTTCGTGAGGGCCTCAGATTCTACACGAAGCCTACATCAAATACCTTGAGGAGTTAGTGCTGCCCCGGGTCACAAGGAAGGTGGCTGCTAGAAGACACTATGTTTAGCAACAGGACTCTGCACCATGCCACACAAACAGAAGAATTCAGTCATGGTTGTCAGACAATTTCTACTACCACATCAGCCCTGATGTCTGGCCACCTAACTCCCCAAATGCCTTGATTATTATATGTGGGCCACAGTTGAGCAAGAGACAAACAAAATTTAATGTAATACCAAAGATGAACTGAATGCAAGGATTATGGCAGCAGTCACTGACTTAGACCTTCCAAAAGAGATACAGGAGATTCCAAAATCATCTGGGCACTGTGACTGAAGCCAATAGTGATATTATTGAATAAATTTACTCTTTAGTATTTGAAGATATTTTTGTGTTAGTTTGGTAAATATATCTGCTAAAGTGAGATGTCAGTGTTATTTTTGTTTTTGCATAATTTAGATGACAATTTATCCATCGCACTCTGTATATATGCTATATAAAGAAACCAGTATAAAGAAGTAGAACTTTCAATAATCACCAAAACTTTTGAAACTAACTTATCAACAGACCTTATAAATTAATAGACCTGGTAGAGAAGGAAAGCAAGAAGAAAGGACTAAGTATAAACTACAAGAAGACAGAATTCACGGTTATCAACAAAAGGATAAGACCAAAATATAAATTACAAATTGTGGGGTTGCTAAAACCAAACAAGTACAACAATTTAAATATCTGGGAAGTGTTCTAACAGAGGATGAAAAATGTGATAATGAAATCTGAAGATGCACTGGGAGAGCCAAAAATGCATTTCTAAAGCTAAGCAAAATATTAAGAAACAGAAAAACTTTGTTAGAAACAAAGAAGAGTTTTGAACTGGTATGTTATATCTGTCTTATGTGGTAGTGAATACTGGATGATCTCCTCAAAAAATAATGAAAACTTGAAGCAACATAAATGTAGTTCTACAGAAGGATGCTGAGGATACAGTGAGCCAAACATGTGCTCAACAATAAGGATTTAGAAAAAATGGAAACAAAAAGAAACTGATACTTAACATCAGGAGGAGATGAAATTTTTGAGGGTACATGAGAAAAGACGGCTTGTAAAATCTGATACTCACAGGGCAGATTGAGGATAGATTGAAAGCAAGAAAGAGAGCGGGAGAGATTGCATAACATAGTCGATGATCTTGAGTAAATGGGTGACAAAGGACAGGAAATTGTGGAGAGCCATGATAGCCAATATCTTGAATGAACACAGCATATAGAAGAAGAATATAAAGATTTACAGTTGTATCAAGCTTGAGTAAATGAATGACAAAGTAAAGTTTAGGGGACATAGCAAAAAAATAAAATTTATTAAGAGTTACAAAAAAACAGGAAATAAGAAATCCATGATTGCCAATGTCCATACAAAAGAATATTGATATTAATAAGTCATAGATATATATCATGGGTATGATAATATTCTTCTGCTATGTGCCCTGTCTTTTCAGGACATAGGCGATTATGGCAATTTTGACGTAGATAAAGTTATACAAATAATAAATGAAATCTACAAAAGTAGTGATTTACTGGAAGACCTAAGCAGTTTTTATAGCACTGCTTAAGAAGCCAGGTGCAAAGGAATGTGAACTCCACTGAAAGCCCATCATCTGAATTCTGATGAATAGCATGCATAGCAGAATCAGGCCAGAGATAGAACAAGAACAGTGCTGGTTCATCAAAGACACCGAAACAACGAATGCAATATTTATGCTTAGAATGATATCAGAGAGGGCAATACAGATGCAGAAAGACGTGTACCTGTGTTTCATAGACTATGCAAAGGCATCTGACAAAGTATTCCACAGAGACTTGATAGAGATGCTCGGCAACCTGGACATATTCAGGAAAGACATTAGAGTAATTGAGAACCGTTACTAGCGGCAAACCGCTTGTGTACAGACAGGAAATGTGTTCAGCAGATATGGAAAAAGGGGTAAGTCAAGGACGTGTCTTCTCAACAGATCTATTCAACCTATACGAGACAATTCTGAGAGCTCTAAAAATCCTGTTGGTATTCTTCATTTGGACAATATAAGATACGCAGATGATACATTGCTGATAACAAACATGTAAAAAGAAATAAAACCTCCTACAGAACGTAGCTAAAGAAAGCGGAAAGAAAGGACTACATATAAACTACAAGACAGCTGAATGAATGGTCATCAGTAAAAAGAGGAGCCTAAAATGCCGACTACAGGCTGATGCTACTAAAATCAAACTAGTACAGAAATTTAAATACCTGGGAATTGTTCTGAGGACTGAAAGTGCAACACTGAAATCCAAAGGCGTATTAACGGCCAAAGATTCGTTTCAAAAGGTGAATGGAGAAACAGGAAAATTTCACTTGAAACAAAGAGTCTCGGATTATGTAATGTCTGTCTTTCAATATGGCAGCAAATGCTGGACAATTTAATCAAAGATGAAAGAAAGACTTGAAGTAACCGAAATGTGATTCTGCAGAAGGATGCTGAGGATATCATAGACCAAACATTTGAGCCAGGATGAGGTCTTAGAGAAGGTGGAAATGAAAAAAACTGATACTTAACATAAGGAAAAAGCAGTTGAAGTTTCTGGGACATGTAGTGAGGAAGGAGGGCTTAGAGAATCTGATGCTCATAGGACTAGACAGAGGGAAAGAGATATAGAATAAAGCAATGCTTGAGATATTTGATGGGCTCGAGCAGATGGATAGCAGAGCAGGGTTTGGGAGGGGTAACAAGAGAAAGGGTGTTAAGAGCTACAGGGAATAGGGAGATGTGGAAGGCCATGATCCTGAAGGGACATGGCATATAAAAGAAAAGTAACTTCTTAAGGTGGAAAATTCTTTGGAGTGCTGCTATTGAATTTTATCAAAATGTAAATCTGCTTACCGGATTTTTACAGTATTTTCCAAAATGATATACTTGTTTTTCAAACCACCATCCATGACTACAAACTTTAAAAAAAAAAAATTAAAAGGAAACAGCTAAATTCAAGACCTATCATTAAAAATATATAAATACATAATTTAATTTTTCAAATCAATATAAAATCAATAATCTAAATCTAATCTAAACTTATTTATAAATGGAACTTTGTGTGTGTCTGTGTGTGTCCGTTACCTATAGACTCCGAAATGGCTGAACCGATTTTCTTGAAAATTTACACAGTTGTACTATAAGCATCTGCAAGTGTTCTCAGCTAGGTTTTGTGTCAAGGCACCCCCGATAAATATCGAAAATCGATAATCGAAAAAATCGGGTTATAGAAGGAGGGGTCCGATTTTAATGAAATTTGATACACTCATAGCCAAAGACATAAGAAACAATATTCAGAAGTTTCAAGGTTGAGGTTCTTACAATAGTGCAGAAAATCAATTATATATATATATATATATATATATATATATATATATAAAAGGTAAGATGTTTGTGTGTCTGTCTGCATGCCCTTTGTACAAATCCACAATTTTTATCCGATTCTCACCAAACTTCACACAAATATTCTTTAGGCTGAGTCTGAGCTCCAGGACCATGGATTAGTTTTAAAGCTTTCATTACACCCGAGCAACGCCAGGCTATACTGCTAGTTACATTATAAAAATAAAAATTCAACAGCAGCATTTTCTAACGTTAATTTATTAGACATTAAATAATGTCACTTAGCATCATCCACAGTTTAGAGGTGGTAGTATCTTTAGGGTACCAGCTATAGGCAAATTATAATCCCCACTCCAAAAAAAAAAATAAATAAGCACTATGAAAGTATAAAAATACAATTAATACATTTTTATATAAAAAATAAATAAAAGGACAAACAATACATGACCAGCAACATATTTTGTCTGTTTTTGAAGGCATACAATTGTGTTAAAAGTATATTATTTTCACAATTTAGGTTTCAATCTTTCGCTATCTTAAGGTGATTTATTATAAGTGTTATTATAAATCACCTGAAGATACTGACAGGTTGGAACGTAATTTTTGGAAATAACTAATTTTCAAATTAAAAATATTCTAAAGCTCTACGATATAAATGTATTGAACACTTTTTAACACAATTGAGTACTGGTCTAATTTAATTATGTCCAAAAATTAATTCGACATGCGTGAATGTATAATTTGCACAAAATCTACAGTATTTTATCAAAAAGAAATCACAGAAGCAACAAGATCATATATATATATACATACATATATATATATGTGTGTGTGTGTGTGTGTGTGTGTGTGTGTGTGGATATAAAGAGATAAATGTAGGTAAATCACTTTTAAATCTGGCCATAGCATATGGCATTGCATTTGAATACATGGTTTTGTTGTCATTTCGCACTATCACGCGGTGTGATGTCATAGAACCACATTGCAAATTTGCGAACAGCGTTTGTTATTTTTGGTAACTATTGCTGTTGCCTAGCAGAGATTTGTCGACACAAAATAAAATCGTCGGTGATGGTGGATGTTATTGTGTTACCGTCTTAATAACCTCTCTGAAGATGGCTCATGTGAGCCAAAAGCTTAGAACCAACTTAATAAAAAAAATATCCAAATGTTGGAGAATTTTTGTCTTTATTTTCAACTGAAATTAAAGCCAAAATATGACATTTAGAACAGCTCATGATTAAACATAATAGACATTCATTGTCTTTTATATTTAATAGTATATGTTTAGAAAAAAAAAAAATATATATATATATATATATATATAATCCTATGTCTGTAGCATAACTTGGTGTTTCATGCCCTATGCAATTGTCAGGTGCAGATTATCATAATATGCACCTAATGATTGTATAGCACATGAAACTCACAGTTGTCCAATAGTCTTAGGACAATATGTGCTTAATAGCTCTGTTATATTATATTGAGCACTGTTTTATTAACATCAGAAACAATATCTATATATGTGTGTGTTTCTGAATGCATACTTGTATATTTATTGATATATATATATATATATATATATATATATATATATATATATATATATAAATAAAAATGAATTTTAAATAAAACTAATTACAAATTACCAAGTTATCTAAACTTAAATTTAAGATAAAGGTTTAATATATAAAAATTGTACAGTAATTAAAAAAATAAAAAAAAATTTTCATTTGTTTAATTTTTATTTTTTATCAACCTCCAATTATTTTTTCTTTGTTCCTGCTTATAAGGATTTTGAACTTGTTTAGAATTTTTTTTTTTCTCCCTTTAAAATAATTTACTTAGAAACATTGTGCTGTTTTGAATAAAGAAAATTGCTTTTTCTAACATAACTTAATTATAAAAAAAAAAAAAAAAAAAAAAAAAGACACTCTTTGCCTCAAAGCTTTGTCTGGGCATTCACTGGAAGTGACCCATCACCAGCTGTCCTGAATCCCACTTAGCACAGGATCTTGAAGTGGAGTGTTGAGAGGGAGGGTCAGAACCTGTGCAACCTCTTCATCATTAAACAAAAGAAAAATCCACTCATACATATGCTGTTTCTTGAAAGGAACCACCATCATTGCTTAGAATGGTTGGTGTGGATGTTCCCAATCTTTATTTCTTAGACAAAATCCTAACATTTTTCTATGATTTTTGTTATTTTGTGGAATGTGAAAATGATCTTAGCAAACTTTCTGCCCAATTGTTCTCCCTCTCTTTGAATTTTGACAAGAATCTCTAAATACATAGTGGAAGCATGAGACAGGATGTGGCAGCAATATTTGAAGCGTGGTGAAATAGTGGACTTATAAACGTGTAAAATAGATTCTGACAGAAAAATTGTCTTGCATGACACAGTGAACCAACTTTCTCAGCAGCAAACTTATCATGTACATTTTTTTTTTTAATATTTAATCCCAAGCAAGGTGGTCCTGGGTATGATGGTAAACTGCATCCGGTAGCAAGGCCTCTGATTTGGAGGTTGTGAGGAGCATGGAACCACTTCTTAATTGCTGTTGTTCCCAGGTCCACCCTGACCCGGAGTGGTAGCACCTGCTAGGGTCCCAGCTATGGGTAAATAGTTAACCCCCAAACCAGGGTCAAAATGCTATGAAGGTATTTACCAACAAAACATTTTTGAATGAAAAATATATTACCACCAAAACATTTTTGAATGAAAAATATATTACCAACCAAACATTTTTGAATGAAAAATATATTACCAACCAAACATTTTTGAATGGAAAATATATTACCAACCAAACATTTTTGAATGAAAAATATATTACCAACCAAACATTTTTGAATGAAAAATATATTACCAACCAAACATTTTTGAATGAAAAATATATTACCAACAAAACTTATGTGAATGAAAAATATATAAACAAACAAAACCAATAAAACAAATAACTAAATAAAACAAATCAAAACGATTTTTCAGCACTAAATGACCTAATGAAGGTTGATATGCTGGTTAAATAAACCAAGCAAGCAAGCAAGCAAGGCAGGACTTCTGTGGTGCAGAGAGGGTTACAGTGAGAGAAAAACAGGGTACAAGGGATGTTGAAGATAGGATAAGAGATGGATGGGAATCAAGGAGATAGAAGATGGTAGTTGATGTTGCATTTAAACTTTTGGAGATTGTAGTTATCAGCAAAGCAAGCAAATTCTCGGGAGTTCCACAAACAGTCAGTCAGTTAAGTGCCATACATGACACACTTTTGGGCGATCATGTCTCGAAATAGACATGACTGACTGGGCAGAAGATTATTCCGCAGTAGGTTGCCATTGTTTTCTGCGGTAGACTGTTTGCTGACCAATGCTATAGAACCCAATCTGTTTTGTTATTTAACCCATAACTGGAAGGAATAGATGGATTAATGTCTTTACCAAGGGTATTTGCGCGTAAGTGAATGCAATGAATTTAGCTGGAATTCGAACTCGGCTCTCCGATTTCTTGTTTTGAGCCGATATCCAATGCACCACAAACAGTAAGTGCAATAAAAAAAAAGATTTCAATGGTGAATGGGTGGGACCTTGATACCAGTTTGGTAGTACAAGTAAATACATGTGGCCGAGGAAGTGGTGGGTGTTTGATTGGGTCCTGGGGAAGCTTGTCAGAGCAGTTGCTGTGAAAATTTTTGTAGAATAAAAACACAAGGAAGCCACATCATGTTGGTGAGAAAGTGATTGAAGTCGAGATGCCAAGTCAGGATTGATTATATTGCAGATCCTCTGGACAGTGACCCAACCTTCACAGCTGTAGATGTAGCTATGGATTTAAAGAGAGGCATTAAATTTTATAAGCCATTTCCTGTCCAATTCAATCACAGATTGTAGGTCTTTTTGAAGTGCAATAGCCAGGCTTACTTTGTCAGCCTTGACAGATTTCTTATTGAGATGGGAATAAATGGTGGTGTCATCTGTATAGGTGCCTATTTGAGAACTGATTAAATCAGGAAGATTATTGATGAAGCTCTGAAAAAGCCTAGGACTTACGATAGAGCCTTGAAGAATGCACGCATCTGTATGAAAGTCTCTTGAAGTTTTTCCATTCAGAACAACCTTCATTGCATGATTTGATTAGAACGATTGAATTAAATCAAACAATCATCCAAAAAATACAATAGCTCTGGAGCTTGTATGGATGGCCAGCATGCCAAAATGTGAAATGCATTTGAGATAGCAACAGCAACAACTTGAGCTTGGCAGGAATACTGAATGTTTATAAATTTCCTTTTCTATCGTTGTGATTGATTTTTAAATTAAAAAGTTCAATCTGGTTTTGGAAATATCTATTATTTGGCAATGCTGCATATCTTTGGGATGTAGGTGATCATGGCTCTTTTTTTCTGTGAATTGCCATGTATTCTTGAGAAATTGCCATGTATTCTTGAGAAATTGCCATGTATTCTTGAGAAATTGCCATGTATTCTTGAGAAATTGCCATGTATTCTTGAGAAATTGCCATGTATTCTTGAGAAATTGCCATGTATTCTTGAGAAATTGCCATGTATTCTTGAGAAATTGCCATGTATTCTTGAGAAATTGCCATGTATTCTTGAGAAATTGCCATGTATTCTTGAGAAATTGCCATGTATTCTTGAGAAATTGCCATGTATTCTTGAGAAATTGCCATGTATTCTTGAGAAATTGCCATGTATTCTTGAGAAATTGCCATGTATTCTTGAGAAATTGCCATGTATTCTTGAGAAATTGCCATGTATTCTTGAGAAATTGCCATGTATTCTTGAGAAATTGCCATGTATTCTTGAGAAATTGCCATGTATTCTTGAGAAATTGCCATGTATTCTTGAGAAATTGCCATGTATTCTTGAGAAAAGTAGTGAAGTGACTTCTCATTATCTTCTCTATAGTTTACAATTCAGTGAGCTTCTACTAGACTGGTTAGCAGAAAAACCCAGTCTATTCTGTTATTTAACCACTAGCTCAGAGAAGGAGAGATGGAGTCATGTCTTTTGAAAGGATATTACTGCAAGGGAGAATGTAACAGACTAACTTGAAAATTTGAAATCAGTTTACCAATTACATTTTCCATTTCACTATCTATTACTTTACTTGACACATCCATACTTAGTTTTTATTAGTATTTTACCCTTCCTCATATTGTAACTTTATTTTTTTTTAATTCTGTAACTTTCTTAACAATTTTACCCTTGTTCATATTGTAGCTTTATTTCCTTTAATTCTGTTAATTTTTAAATAATTTTTTGGACAAAGTGTAACCTTCATGCCTGCAATAAAAAGGTGTGTCATAAGGACAGGTTTTCCCTTAACATTGCTATTATTTTTTTACTACCTTCACACTCTCGGCAATGTTTATTGTTTTATAAAAGCAATGAGTATAATTTTAATAAAACCCGAACATGTGAAAGTGAATTTATACATTTATTTGTTCTTTAAGAATTCGCAATAAAAATATTTAAACACTATTTTAGATTTATTGACAAGGATAATTTTATATATACATCATCCTAAAAAGGTTAACTAATATAACGCATGCTTTGTTATTTTCTAATTTAAAAAGAAATAAATATGAACATTTTTTTTTATTCATAAATTTAAAAAACTTTGACTAAATTTAAAAATATGTGAATTAGTTATATTAAAATCTTCATTATTAATTTTAACCTGTGGAAATTTCACGGTTTTCTTATTTTAATATTTTGATGAATCTTAATTCTTCAGTTAAGGATTGAATAAGTGCATGGCAAATTCTATGACAATAAAATATCCGTAGAAATACCCCTTTTGCGTCATTAAATATTTGAACTTAACAATTTTAACAAAATATTACAATAACAATCATAAATATAAAGTCCTCTCTCTTCATCATTCATATCATTCCTCTTCGCTTGCATTCATTCTCTATTATTTTTAAGGGTAAAGTAAAGATTCTCTGGAGTTAGCCAAATCAAATCAAAAGACTTGTCTTTGCAAAATGACGAAAATGCAAAGAAAATTTCAAGCTTTTGCCTACTGGTAACGAATGCTAATCTTTAATTTTGCAGACACAGGTTCTTATGTAGTTTAGAATAGCTAAAAAGAAAAAAAATGTAAATTTCTCTGGTTGTTGGATTCTTTGTTTCTCTTTTTCTTTTTCCTCTTCGGCTGTTGGATTAGAAGAAGATTATCTTTACGGATTGCTTGTCTCTCTTCTGCTCGTAATCGTTCTTGTCTTTTTCTCAGCCGTTCCCTTCTTGCCTTTCTTTGTTGTCTTATTCTTTTTTTCATTACAATGAATTTCTCCAGAAATATAATACATTTACTAAATACATTTAATTTCATTCATTACAACAAAAACATGACATACGTAGATACCTAGGTAGGTATTACAGTAAAGACTATGAGTGGCTATATTTTTCACAGCAAGAATTGAAAGACTGATTGGACAAAAAGAAAACTAAATTGATGAAAACTATTTATCTTAGTTGACAGAATCAAGATGAAGACAGCAAAGAAAGACTTGAAATTATTATTTAAAGCACAAAAATGCTATAAGTACAATACTACACTTTCTAAATTTTTTTTTATAATGGATGATATATATTTACAAGTATTTCCTGTTCAATGTTTACTTTCTTTCATTATTTGTATGTATATCATTTGGACTTTATGAAGTTCAAATCAGTTAGTAAATAATGAATATTGCAATGTAGTTGGTGGTTTGAAGGCGAATTGGCATGGAGATAGAAGCATTCCAGAAGTAGAGTAAAGTATTAAGAAACAGGAAAATTTCGCTAGAAACAGAGGGTAGAGTACTGGATTTCTATGTGATGTCGGTTCTTCAATAGGGCAGTGAATGCTGAACAATATAATCGAAGATGAAGCAAAAACTTGAAGCAGCTGAAATGTGGTTCTACAGAAGGATGCTGCGGATATCATGGATCAAGCATGTGAGCAATGATGAGGATTTGGAAAGGATTGAAACGAAAAGAAAATTAATACTGAGCATCAGGAAGAGACAGCTGAAGTTCCTGGGACATGGAAGGAGGGCTTGGAGAACCTGATACTAACAGGCCAGATAGAGGGGAAAAAAGACAGGAAAAAGCAGTGGATAACATATTTGAAGGATGTAATCGGGTGGATGATGGAATGAGGGTCGCGTGGTGTAACAGAAGAAAGCGTGCTAAGAGCCACCAGGGATAGGGAGATGTGGAAAGCCATGATCACCTACGTCCTGAAAGGACATGGCACATAAAATAAGATATATGCCAACTGTTTATAAGAAATTATAATGTGGATATAAAGTGGGGGCTCAAATCTATATTATAATCAATATATAAACTGATCCCTCATTTTGTGGCCATACTAGTTTCTATACATTTTTATTCTAGATTTATGGGCTTGGGCTAATGGATGACAGAGCAGGATTAGGGTGGTGTAACAGGAGAAAGCGGGCTAAGATCCACCAGGGACAGGGAGATGTGGAAAGCCATGATCACCTATGTCCTGAAAGGACATGGCACATAAAAAAAGAAGTTGGTAGTTCAGATATTTTGAAAGTTTTGTAGTTTTCTGTAGCAGTGACTTACCTTGGTGACCTAAAAGGGCCAGAGTTGGGTGTATGTTTTGTAAAGGAGTGTGGTGACGGCGAATTGGTGAGCGTTGGTCAGATGAAGAATCAGGTAGCACTTCATGGTAAACAGAATGGGTGTTTGTAGCCGTTTATATTTACTATGGTGAGCACTCATTGGCTGAGTGTTAACCAGGTTGAGTGGATAAAACGTGGTATGTGCATTCTGAGGGGTGTCATCATTGTTGTTATTCGAGCTATCGTTCGAGTGAGAATAGTGTTTCAGAGATTAAGACAAGACGTGTGGATTGTGTTTGCCTGTTTGAAATACTTTCCTATGGTTGCTTCCTACCAATACATTATTTTTTTTCTTTTTGCAACATTTTCTTAAATCTTTTAATAAATATGTAGCAAAGCACTCCCCACATTTAAAATTTCAAGTTAAGCAACAAATCGAAAAATAAATCTCACTTCTTTTTATAATAATGATGATGTTTATTACATCAAGTTATGTAGTCATCAGAAGGTTTTGTTGTGTGACAATATTTACCAAGAGTTCAGTTTCTTGAATTTAAGAAGAAATGTTTTGCTGTTAATTTTTTTCTACGTGCACCCTTGAAATGTAGTAAACTTCCATTCGTTGATTCTTTGTGCTTTTCTTTCTTCTTTCTGCTGCTGGACAGCTTTTAGGAAGGAAGGAAGGAAGTGTAGGTGAAAGAGAGAGAGAGTTGCAGAGCCAATGTTTATCATCTGCTTTCTTTGACAGCCTGAACAGACAGTTCGGGGTTCTGTTCATGTTCTTTTTTTTTTTCTTTTTTAAATGTGGGGAGAAAAGAGAAAATGACAGAGTATGAAATGTGTCCAATTATTACGTGCTACTTTTTGGTCTTTTCTCTCCAGTTTTCTCTTCCATTTTTATCATGTTTATTTTTCTTTTTTGGAGGGGAACACTTCTGCTTCTGGCATCTTCCAGAATCTTCTAGGAAAGTCTAAATTTCTCCTTAAACATCCCAAACCAGAAGTTCTTTATTTGTTCCTACTTTTTTCTTCTTTTCTTTCTCTTTATTTTTCTGCATGCAGCAGCAAGGTCACTTATTGGGAGGTTGTGAGGAGCATGGAACCACCTCTTAATTGCTGTTGTTCTCAGGAGTTGTAGCACCTGTTAGGGTTCCAGTGATGGGAAAATTGTTAACCTCTAAACTGGGGTCAAAACACTATGAAAGTATAAAAATAGACTTTTATAGAAATATATGCATAAAAATAGAATTTTATAGAAAAATATACATTTTTGAAGGAAAAATATTACCAACAATACATTTTTGAAAAAATTATCATCATAACACATTTTTGAAGGAAAAAAAATGATTCTCAGCAAAACATTTTGGAATACAAAACTAGAAGATATTTTTAGGTTTTTAAAATAAGAAAGAATAAAAACAAAAATTTTCATTGAAATCGGACTAAATCAACTTTCTCACTATAACTGAACATTAAAAAAGAATACCTTTAAACCCCACCTTTTTTGGCATTAAATAACCCACAGAGGTTGATATGTCGTTAAACAAAACTCACTCATATATAATTTTTTTTTTCATTCATAAACGAGTTATGTGACTTACGTTTCTACCATGGGTTGTGACTTCAGGTGATTTTCTAAAGTTCTACATTATAATTGTATTGTACACTCTTTAATACAAATATGCATTGGTCTAATTTGATTATGACCAAAATCTAAGTAACTAAACAGTGTATATATATATATGGGTGTGTGTATATGTGTGTGTGTGTGTGTGTGTATGTATGTATATATATATATATATATATATATATATATAAAAACTGTCCTTTTTAAAATGCTGTTTTTTTTTTTTTGCAGACACAATTGTTAAACATAACCATTTTTTCCATGATGAAATCTGGTGCTGTAGGATTATCAATTTATTGTTTATTTTCTTCAGTTTTCTTCCTAATTCTCCAGGCTTGAAAAAGAAGAAATAATGACAATGTTCTATAGTCTAGTTTTGCCTCAACTCCTGTTGAGATGTTGAAACACCTTCTTTCTTTTGTGTGTGTGTGTGTGTATATATATATATATATATATATATATATTTCTGTGGGTGTCAAATTCAATACTCTCTTTTAATTAATTTAATTTTTCTTCCACTCATCCATCCTATGTTATCCGTTACATAACAGATTTTTATTCAGATTTATTTCTGTATAAAATGATAAATAATAAATACCACATTGTATGTTCACATGTTTTGGTACTTTTGTCTCACTGTTCTTGACAGGCTCCAAAAGAGAATCTGTAATGTGATAGGTCCCGACTTGGAAGCTTGACTCCAGTCACTTTCTCACAGTGGGGATGTGGTTTTCATCTGTCTTTTCTACAAATATTTTCATGGCTTCTTCTCCGATGAACATAAGACACTGGTGCTCTCCGCCACAAGAATTTACTTGTGCAACGAGACTGGCAACAAGGTCCCACCCATGTACAGTTAGATCAACCAAATGCAGCCGACAATTCTACTCCAGCAACTGCTTTTCTCGTACTTGCCGCCTGTGGAACTCCCTTCCATATGCTTGCTTTCCTGATGGCTACAACCTCCAAAAATTTAAATGAAATGTCTATACCCATCTCTTATCCACTTGACTCCAGTTCTTTCTACATCACTTTGTATATCTTTTCCTTTTTCTCTACCTTTCGCAACTGTCTTCACACCTGTGTTCTCATCCTTCTCTTGCCATTACTCTGACACCCTCTGTAACTGATCCTTCTTTCCCGACACTCTCCTCCTGTTTAAACTTCTACTTTTATGTAGCCCCCTACACATCAGTGGCAGTACTGCCTTGCTTGGGGTGAAACGATTAAAAAAAAACATTGCTGAGTGAGTCTTGATAGTTTAATCAATAGCTGTATCAACTGAAAAACTGTCCTTTTTAAAATGCTGTTTTTTTTTGCAGACACAATTGTTAAACATAACCATTTTTTCCATGATGAAATCTGGTGCTGTAGGATTATCAATTTGTTTATTTTCTTCAGTTTTCTTCCTAATTCTCCAGGCTTGAAAAAGAAGAAATAATGGTAATGTTCTATAGTCTAGTTTTGCCCCAACTCCTGTTGAGATGTTGAAACACCTTCTTTCTTTTGTTTTGTCTATAAGCTCCTAAGTTGTCACAAAAAGACAAGCATACTTGCTATTTAATCTTACTGTTAATATTATTTACTTTCAATCAGGATTCAATATGTTGCAATATGTTTATATTCTCGTAGTCTAAGTTTACCCCTCAGTGAAATATCTTTTGGAAAGAATGAACTCTAAATGTTTAATTTGTAAAGCCATTATATTAATCCCTACTCTGTAAGCAGTTTTCAATTTTTTTGTTTTTTTTTTAATCATTTCACCCCAATCATGACACTAATGCCACTAGTACACAGGGAGTGAAAGTGTGAGAAAAGACTAAAGATGAGCGGGAGACTGAAGATAATGATTGGCGTTGCATTTAAGTTTTTAAAGATTGTAGTTATCAGATAAACAAGTAAACAGGAGGGAGTTCTACAGGTGGGAATTGCAAGAAAAGAAACTGTTGGTATAGAAGTGGCAGTTGCATTTAGCTATTTCAACAGTAACTGGGTGGGACCTAGATGACAATTCATATACTTGGGAAATCAGGAAAAAAAGGCTCATCAGAGCAGTTGCCATGAAGATATTTGCATTAAAAAAAACAAAAAACAGATAGTAGCCTAGTTAAATGGTGAGAAAGTGACTGAAGTCAAGATATCTGGTCCAGATCAATTATATTACAGATCCTTTTGATTTTGCCAAGAATTTTGAAATGCACTGAAGGAGTACCAGACCAGATATGGCAGCAATATTCAATGCATCGATGAATGGTAGATTTGTTATTGTGCAAGATGGATTCTGTTAAGAAAAATTTTCTAGCATGATACATTGACTTAACTTTCCTATCAATAGATTTAGCTATTGATTCGATATAGTCACTCCACTTCAAGTCTGTTTAATTTGTTCTTTTTGTCTACAGATGTTGAAAACCATGAAGAGATAGTTTGACTATGATACAGAAGCTTCTAGAATTTTGTGTACTTGGCTTTGTTGAATTGACCATTTTCCTGGCTTAAGTGTTAGCATATTCTGACTTTTTTTTATTATTTTTATTTTAAGGGCAATGTTCCTTCAGAATGTTGATGAAAGTGGCTCTATACAGAGTCCTTTGTATAGAGCCATTCACTTACATGCAAATACCCTTGGGAAAGATATTAATCCATCTCTTCCTCCAGTTATGGTTAAATAACAGGACAGATTGAGTACTATAGCCTTGGCTGGCAACCAGTCTACCACAAAGTAATGGCAACGTACTGCGAGATAGTCTTCTGCCCAGTCAGTCATGTCTCTCATTGAGACATGATCGCCCAAGCGTGTATCACGTATGGCGCTTAACTGACAGTCTTCTTCTTTATTATCTGTGAATTCTTTCTTGGGGAAGATAGTAGACTGGCTTTTATTTGTTTGTTCAGTTTAAAATTCTGTTTTTCTTCTAGACTGGTTGCCATCCAAAGTTTGAGAGCCTATTCTATGCTTATGCTTGACCCATAGCTGCAAGGCAGAGACATGTTCATACCTTTTTTCAAGGGCATTTGTGTAAAAGTGAACAAAATATACTAGGCCAGAATTTTTTTTGACAATTTAAATTTCCATGTTGGTATTTCTTAAACAACTCACCAATTCTTTGACTCGATAGCATGTGTGATTTCTGAACAACAACCATTGTGTTTAACACGTCAAACACCTTGCATCATTAAGCACGTTCTCATAGAATGCAGAGATTTGACTCTCATCAGAAAGTAATATTTCAAGGTGAATAGTTTGAGTGATCTGTTCAAGAACGTCAAAATGGATGACGTTCTGTCCTTCTTGAGTGAGACAGGATTGTACGAAAAAATATGATGACTTGAAACCATTTAATCCTGTGCAAACAATTGTGATGCTGTTTATCTAAAATGTTATCTACAAATCTTTTGTTTACAAACCTTAGGTTAAACACACACACACACACACACATACATATAGTGTATTGAGGCAGCAAATAATTTTCTAAGCATATACTGTTAAATATAAGAGACAATGAATGTCTATTATGTTTAATCATGAGCCGTTCTAAACGTATTTTGGCCTTAATTTCAGTTGAAAATAAAGACAAAAATTCTCCATTATTAATTTGTTATTTTTGGTAACTATTGCCGTTGCCTAGCGGAGTTTTATGTCAACACAAAATAAAATTGTCAGTGATGGTGGATGTTACTCTATTACTGTCTTAATAACCTCTCTGAAGATGGCTCATGTGAGCCGAAAGCTTAGAACCAAATTAATAAAAAATTATCTAAATGTTTGAGAATTTTTGTCTTTATTTTCAACTGAAATTAAAGCCAAAATACGACGTTTAGAACGGCTCATGATTAAACATAATAAACATTCATTGTCTCTTATATTTAACAGTATATGTTTAGAAAATATATATATATATAAACAATTTCGCATTAAATAACCTATGAAAGTTGATATGCCATACAACCCAAACAACCAACGTGTAATTTTTGCATAATACTTCTCTGCTCTGTGATTATTGATCTTCTGAGTGACGATGTATTTGATGTTTTGTTTTGATCTATATTTATAATCAGCATAAACTTCTATTTGCTGTATCTCTTCAGAACATTGGCAATCGTGGCTCTCCACAATCTTCTGTCCTTTGTATCTCTTAATAGATTTTGTCTTTTTCTTATCTGTCCCAAACCTTGTTCTGCCATCCTTTTACTCAAACTCACTAGGTAGGTTATACATTTATTTTCTTTATTCTTCTTACCTTTGGTTTGTCATGTGAGTATCAAATTTTCCAAGCCTTCTTTCTTAATTATGTACCCCAGAAACTTCAACTTTCTTCCTGATGTTAAGTATAAGTGTCGTTTTTGTTTCCATTTTCTGTGAAACTTTGTTGTTGCTCACATGTTTGGTATGGTATTCTTGGCAACCTTCTGTAATCCATATTTTTGTTGCTTCACATCTCTTCATCTGTAAGGAGATTGTCCAGTATTCACTGCTATATAAGAGGATTGATATTATATAACAATTCAGTACTCTTTGTTTCTAATGAAGTTTTTCTGTTAATACTTTGCTTAGCTTTTTTAAGACATTTTGGCTATCCCAATGTGCCTTCAAATTTCATTATTGCTCTTTCTGTACTCTGTTAAAACACTTCCCAAATATTTAGATTGTTGCACATGTTTCAATTTTGCATCTTTAATTTGTAATTTGCATGTTGGACTGTTCCTTTTGCTAACACATGCTCTCTTCCAATTGATGTTTAGGCCTTTTTTCTTGTTTTCTTTACTACCTTCTGTTTAAAAAGAAAAATCTGATATCTAAACTTATTTATAAATGGAATTTTGTGTGTGTGTGTATCCATTACCTATAGACTCCAAAATGGCTGAACCGATTTTCTTGAAAATTTATACAGTTGTACTATAAGCGTCTGCGAGTGTTCTTAGCTAGGTTTTGTGTCGAGGTACCCCCGATAAATATTGATAATTGAAAAAATCGGGTTATAGAAGGAGTGGTCTGATTTTAATCAAATTTGATACACTTGTAAACAAATACATAAGAAACAACATTCAGAAGTTTCAAGGTTGCAGTTCTTACAATAGTACAGAAAATCGATTATATATATATATATATAAAAGGCAAGATGTTTGTGTGTGTGTCTGTTTATCTGCTTGTATGTTTGTATTTTTTCAGCCCTTTTATTTTAGTTTTTTCTTTGGGTTTGGCTCCAAGTAGGTATAATTGTAGTTCTTATTCTCAGCCATGATACCATTTACTCAGAGGATTTATTTAGCCTTCAAAATTCAGTTTACAATGAAAAAAAACTTATTTGATATCGATACCAGGAAATCAAAATTTGACTTACATCCATTCATTTTTCTTTCAGTCTACGTTTTCGCTTTAACTGGAAACAACTATTGCTTTTTAGTCTTTCGTGCCAATGTCCAAAGAGTCTGAGCTCCAGGACAATGGATTAGTTTTAAAGCTTTCATTACACCTGAGCAATGCCGGGCTATACTGTTAGTTTTCTTCTAAAATGACAACTATAAAGAAACAAAAAATATTGTGGCAGATTTTGGGTGTAAATCATTTAGAGACCTTTCTCCTATTCCATTTTTAAGAGCAAATCTATAAACAAGTGAATATAACCGATTTTAATGTATCTGTATTTGTCTATACTTCTGAGAGGAGGTAGTATTTACATTATTACATTGTTTAGACTATTGTCCTCATCACGATGTTTCGGCTGTTGCATGCTCTGGCCTTCTTCAGGTGTTAGGAATTTCAAAACAAACCCTTTATTTTGATCACTGGGATATATCATTCTCATTCCATGTTCAATACTACTTTTAGTAGTCATGTAGTTATCTCCCTTTAACTTAACTTTAAGTTATTTATTCACCAATGCTTTAGCCTGGTATTGAACTCACAACTCTTTGGGTCAAGTCACTGAAACTAACCATTTTCTATATCTACTAGGCCTTGTTATAATTAGCTTGGATCAAATATTGTAATTGCTCCCCAAATGGTATTCACACTTCATTGTGAGAATAATTTTTTTGAATATGCTGTCTTCTTAGGGATATTATTTTAATCTTCGTTAGATAGAAAGATGCATGTCATACCAGACATGAAGGGTATGTAGATGGTAGTTATGTAATGTGCTAAAAAATAGATTAATTGTCTCAGCTGTTTATTTTCTTAACGGTCTGTTGTAAAATCTGTTGTTGATTAGTTTTGTTTACACTCCAATTTGTCATATCATCTTTGTGGAAGCTCAGGTAAGCATGGGTAAGTTGTCATCTGGAATAAAGAATTTTCTTTCCAGACCCCCGCTTCCGTGAAAACAACCCCCTTTAAAATAAACAAAAAAAAAACAAATAATAAAGATGTATAATCAGAGAAATCACAAATTCAAAAAATTTTTTTTTGTTCAGAATTTCAACTTGCTTCTTGGCTTGCAATGTAAAACCTTTATGCATGTTTCTTCTTTTCTGTTAAAAACATATCTGAAATTTTGAAAATAGCTATATAATGAATCTTGTTAAATGCGTAATAAGTTGTGCTGTCAAATTTTCTTTTTCAGAATTTTACGCAATATGAGCTCATCATCATTGCAAGATTTTGAACTTCAGCATTCTAGTCCCTACAACACCATGTCAAAGAACATGCAGTCAATACACAGATCTGGAACAGTGCAACCAGAATTTGTGGGCCTTTGTTTACCAGTTGATATAAATATGGTGTTTGAGGTAAATAGATATTATTTTAATTATGAACAACAAATATTTTAATATCAGGCATTTTTCTCCCTCAATCTCATCATGCATCTCTTTTTCTTTTGTGTCCCCTTTTATTCTTTTGTGTCCCCTTTTATTCTTTTGTGTCCCCTTTTATTCTTTAATGTCTCCTTTTTCTTTGTTGTTTTTTTTTGTCCATGACACTTTTGAAAGTAGAAGACAGCTGAAAATTCTCAAACTGAACAAGTAATTTTTTTTAAAGTGGATAAATTAACTCTAAATTTGGTGACCAATTTACACTGTGAGGGTTAAATTTTGCAAATATTTTTAATGTAGTTTGTTATTTACACTATTTCAACTATTATCCACATCTTTGTTGTTATCACATTTTAACTATTCTGGCCTTCCTCAGGTGTATATTAATCTGGATAACTTACATAGAATTTTAAACTAAATTCTTTATTTAATCTATGAGGGTACTAGCAGTATAGCCCGGCGTTGCTCGGGTGTAATGAAAGCTTTAAAACTAATTTATGGTCTTGAAGCTCAGACTCAGCCTAAAGAATATTTGTGTGAAGTTTGGTGAGAATCGGATAAAAATTGTGGATTTGTACAAAGGGCATACAGACCGATAAACAGACACACAAACATCTTACCATTTATATATATATATATATATATATATATTATTGATTTTCTGCACTATTGTAAGAACCACAACCTTGAAACTTCTGAATATCGTTTCTTATGTCTTTGGCTATGTGTGTATCAAATTTGATTAAAATCGGACCCCTGCTTCTATAACCCGATTTTTTCAATTATCAATTTTCAATATTTATCGGGGGTACCTCGACACAAAACCTAGCTGAGAACACTTGCAGATGCTTATAGTACAACTGTGTAAATTTTCAAGAAAATCAGTTCAGCTGTTTCAGAGTCTATAGGTAACGGACACACGCACAGACACAAAGTTTCATTTATAAATAAGTTTAGATTCTGTTCTTGTTTCATTGTCTGTGTCTAGTTATTTTTAGTACTGCCCAGCTTGCTCTTTTCCACAGAGTTTAAGTACACACTGCTTGGCATTGAGATTGAACCAAATTCATGAAGCAACACTTTAATCCATTTGGCTATTATCCTGTAGTACAGAATTCCCTGTAGGTGACCCCCTACTGATGTACGCTTGGCGAGGGATGGAGGGCACAACGTGCAACATCTGAAATGTTGTGACAGCAATGGCAAAGATGAAGATAGTGGTAAAAATGTAATTAGTGTAAATAATAATTTTTTTTTTTTTTTTTAATCATTTCACCCCGAGCAAGGTGGAAATGCCACTGATGTGCAGGGGGCTACATAACTGTAAAAAGATTAATTAGAGAAGAGTGAGGAGTACAAACTATTTAGAAAGGAACAATAGAAAGCTGAGAAAGCAGGTGTGATGACAGATACATAGGTGGAGAGAAAGGGAAGGTTATACGGGGGTGGGGAGCGAGCTAGAGTCCAGTGGTTAGTAGATGAGTATTGACTTTGCATTTAAATTTCTGGAGGTTGTAGCTGTCAGGAAAGCAAGAATATGGGAGCGAGTTCCACAGGCGGGAAGTGCGAGAGAAGAAGCTGCAGGAGTAGAATTGTCGTCTGCATTTGGCTAACCTGACTGTGAATGGGTAGGACCTAGTTGCTAGTCTGGTTGCACGAGTAAACACCTGTTGAGGAGGCACCAGTGACTTAAGTTTGTCCGAGCAGAAGCCATGAAAGTATTTATGGAACAGACAAAGGAAGGCCACATTTCAACGATGGGGAAGTGGCTGCAGTCGAGCCGCCAGATCAGTACCTATCACATTACATTACAGACTCTCCTTTGGAGCTTGTCAAGAACACTAAGGAGAATGGCAGGGGCACCTGACCATAAATGGCAGCAGTACTCCATGCACGGACGGATGGAATATTCCTCATCTCAGAAATTCTGAGCCACTTAAGATAGTGTTACAGATAGAGGCACCATTTATGGAGATATGTGTGGAAGATAACTGTTGACCTACGACATTAACATATTAAAACTATGGTGATTGAGGAAATATCCCCTTGGGAATTGATTTTTCAAAATAGCAGGTTGTGGGAAATAGCTGCTTTAGTAGAACTTACATTTCATTAGTGGAATATGAAGTGAATTAGGGTGGGTGACTTCAATTTGTGGGACATAGTAGGTCTTAGACGTTAAGTTAGAATTAGTGGAACCAAGGACTGTAATTAATCTGTACACTTTTCATGGAAATATTGCTACAGCAGTGAGAGGCTTGCAATGTTCTGTGAGAAAAAGATTTTCCGGCTGTTGTCCTCATATTTATTGCCATGTTTCCAACATTTTGGCTGTTGTATGCTCCAGCCTTCTTTAGGTTCTAGGAATTTTGAACTATACCCTTTATTTTGGTCCCTGGGGTAGATTGTTCTTGTTCTATGTGCGTCTATATTCCTTGAGGACACATGACACAGTGGGTATAGACATTGATTAATTCCAGTGACTTGACCCAAAGAGTTGTGAGTTCAATACCTGGCTACAGCAGTGGTGAACAAATAACTTAGAGAGTTGAGTTCAAGGGAGATAACTACATGGCATTGCACATGAAACGAGAACAATCTATTCCAGGGATTGAAATAAAGGGTTCAGTTCAAAAAGTACTAGCACTTGAAGAAGGCTGGGATTTACAACAGCTGAGACATTGTAAACATGGCAATAAAGATGAGGACAACACTCTGAACCATGTAAATAATGTACTTCCTTATAATAATTAAATTTTGTTTATTGCAGGTAATTGAAGGTGAAGACCGTAGAAGTAATTCTGTGTCGTCCGAACACTCAATATCCAGTGAAAGAAATCCAAGTGGAAAAATGCAAGGTAAGATATATTTATTTATTTTTTATTTTGTCATGGTGATTGCAGGTGGGGAGGAATAGTGGATATGCGCCTCTTCTCCATTTTGTGTGTACGATTTTAATTTTGATGTTTTCAGAATGAATTAGATCTCTCTCAGTAATTTGCAGAATTGTGATCAATGTGACGATAGAAATGTTTATTTTTAATCATTTTACCCCAAGCAAGGAAATAAAGTCACTGAGATGTAGAAGGTTACAGAGTGTGAAAGAATATAAGAAAAGGAGGAACTTTAAGTTGCAAGTACAATTAAAGAACAGAGTTTAAGAAGACAAGATAACTGTTGTCATATGGGCAGTGACGGACTGGGTCAAAGATTTCTACCAGAAAAACTTTTAAAAGGTCCCAGTGAAAGTGAAAGGGACCTACTTTTAGAATGCAGTCTAAGAAAAAAAAAAAATGAAAAAACGATTTAGGCAAATAAAATGTCACTTCTTTTCAATATTGTTGTATTTATATTAATGCATGCATAATACAAATACTGGAAAATGTTATTTATTGGACCATCACTTTGAGGACTACCAGGAAATTTCCCAGCATTCCAGTGGGCCAGTCTGTCACTCTGTTGGGTCTAGCAACATTTAAATCAAGAGTTGGGATAGTAGTATTTAATACTCAGCTAGACTAGTCACTGCAATAATATTTCTTTCTTTTTTTACTTCTAGAAAATTACCCAGGACTACTTATCTGAACTTATTTATAAATGAAACTTTGTGTGTGTTTCTCTCTGTGTGCGTGTGTGTGTGTCCGTTACCTATAGACTTTGAAACAGCTGAACCAATTTTCTTGAAAATTTACACAGTTGTACTATAAGCATCTGCAAGTGTTCTTGGCTAGGTTTTGTGTCGAGGTACCCCCCGATAAATATTGATAATCGAAAAATTCGGGTTATAGAAGGAGTAGTCTGATTTTAATCAAATTTGATGCACTCATAGACAAAGACATAAGAAACGACATTCAAAAGTTTCAAGGTTGAAGTCTTTACAATAGTGCAGAAAATCGATTATATATATATATATATGTGTGTGTGTGTGTGTGTTACGGAAATTAACGAATTTTAACGAAACTTGGTTATAAGCAACCGACAATTTGTAATGAATTATTTTGAAAATTATTTTTACCAATACTCGTATTTAAGTAGATATTCTGTTTTTTAATTAAACAGTATTTTATATTTATATCTATCGTTTCGTTAAAATTTGTTAATTTCCGTAACATGTTTACATTTGACATTTACGATACATTTCAGAGCAGATATGGTTTGTTTACGATAGATCAAAAATTGTGTTATATAAGCATGATAAAAACCTCGTCTAATCAAGAGGCTATTCATAGTCAAGTGGTTAAGACAGTACCAGATCAAATGGTAGCTTCCCCTATGTAAATAGGGGTTGCAGGTTCGAATTCTGCTGGATAGCACACATTTTCGCAATAAAAATTTATCGTGAAATAATCAGGCCGGTAGATATAAATAGAAAATACTGTTTAATTAAAAAACAGAATATCTACTTAAATACGAGTATCGGTAAAAATAATGTTCAAAATAATTCATTACATATATATATATAATAATAATAACTACATAGACTCTGTAAGTATGCAGGCCGTAAATTTATACTAAAATAAACCTCCGAAAAAACCATTAACAAACAGAACCTAAATCCGTTACAATCCGGTGTACTAAGATGTCGGATAAATGGGGAGAAAAAAAAGAAACCCGCGGAACAAGAACAAAACATTCAATACTCCGCAGTAAAGAAAAAACCCCAAACGGAACCAAACACAAGAAAAAGTGCTCAATACAAAGTACGAAAGAAAAGATACAATAGTAGAGCAAAAACACACAATAATCTAGAGTGAGCCAAAACCTACCGCGGTTTCACACTACGGATCGTCAGGACAATCCGTAGTGTGAAACCGCGGTAGGTTTTGGCTCACTCTAGATTATTGTATGTATATATATATATATATATATAAAAGGCAAGATGTCTGTGTGTGTGTCTGTTTATCTGCCTGTATGCCCTTTATACAAATCCACAATTTTTATTCGATTCTCACGAAACGTCACACAAATATTCTTTAGGCAGAGTCTGAGCTCCAGGACTATGGATTAGTTTTAAAGCTTTCATTACACCCGAGCAACGCCGGGCTATACTGCTAGTCATGAATGGATCAGTCCATTTATGATAGTAAGTTGGATTAATTGGCTCTTACCACAACAATAACAATTGCATTTTTATTTTTGAACAAAATTGATTGGAAAACAAGGTGGAAGAGAGTTCAGTGAGCAAAAAGTGCGAGAAAAGAAACAGAACTTCGGTTACATCGAGTTATTACAACTGTAAAAAAAGAGAGACTTTGCTACCATTCTATTTCTGTATTTAAATTCATAAAATCTAGATACCATAGAGGAAAGCTAAAAGCTTTAAAATTGGATAATTTTTTAAAATCTTTTTCTAGGAATTATACTGAAAAATTTCCTTCTCTGTTTTCCTGTCCATTTTCGGTTCATTCAATAATTACCAAAGGGCCAACTCCTATCATTGCTATAGATAATCAACTTGTCTCTTCCCTTTTTGGACAGCGGACCAGGAAAGCTACAAGACTGTAACTGTATTGTGCTCTTGAAGAGGGGGGCTGGGTTTTCTGGCATATTCTGCTGGATTAATAATTACAGAACAATTATTGCAGGATCATTTATCATTCATGCTTGAAAGAGAAACTCATTGTCGACTTTGCTACTTGCCTCAGCCATGAAGGTCCCTTCCAGCCCAATATTTATTTATTGCTGCAGCAGACGTGGAGCTGACCTAGGGCCCCCCCCCCTGGAACTGAATAGCTGGAAGATAATTCACAATCCAATGCTTGCAATGAATGTTACATGCATGGATTAGCTCCAGATGACTATTGCACGATTGGAAAGGCTTATTTATAACTGACAGGGCCAATAGAAACAGGAATTATATATATATATATGTGTGTGTGTGTGTGTGTGTGTGTGTATAAATAAATATTGATGTGTGTATGTATATATATATATATATATATATATATATTGATGTATATATTTATAAACATTGATGTGTGTGTTTATATATATATATAATGAAAACATGTTGATATGTGTGTTTATAAATGTGTGTGTATTTATGTAGATGTGTGTACACATGCCTGTAGATATGTGTGCGTAAATGTTCATATAAATGTATGACATACAAATAGATGTGTGTGACTATTCATATAGATATGTATTTGTGTGTTTGTATATATATACACATATGGGCATGTGTATATACAGGGTGTGATGGATGTATTGTCATCTAATTTAAATAACACTGAAATCTCATTTTAACAGATATATTTACCAAAATTATAAAAAAATATCTTCAAATTTTATCCAATATAATTGCTATTGCCTCCAATCACAGCCTCCAGATGACTTCTGAATCTCCTGCAACTCTTTTAGACAATCTCTTTGTTTAAATTAGTGAATGCTGCCACAATTCTTGCCTTCAGTTCATTTTTGGTATTACATGAAAATTCTTTTGGTCTCTGATTCAACTGCATCTCATATATAATAATCAAGGTAGTTGCTTTCTGGGGGAGTTAGGTGGCCAGATGTAAGGAATGATGTCATTGCAGAAATAGTCTAGCAATCATGACTAGGTTCTTCTGCTTGTGGGACATGGTGCAGAGTCCTGTTGCCACACATAGGGTCTTCCAGCAGCCACCTTCTTAACCCAGAGCAGCACTACCCCCTTGAGGCACTTGATACACTCCTCCCTGTTGAGTCTAGGTGAATGGAGTCATGATGTTTCCATCACTTGTAATCACCTCAAAAACGGTTGTTGACTAAATATGTCACCGAACTCTTTCAAGATTCTCTGCACTGTTTTCATACTGACACTGAAACACTCTCAAAGTTTTTGTATTGGAATTTCCAGTGCTATTGCCAAACAGTTCAACATGCTATCTCCAAATTTCTGGCAGAAATAATTGCGAGATTGTGTTCTTTTTCTCACAGACACTGACCAACTGGCCCTACTCTACTGTGCAGTCAACCAAATCAAGACATACAAAAAAAAAAAAATTATTATTATTTTTTTTTAATGGCGACAATTTATCCATCGCACCATATGTGTGTGTGTGTGTGTGTGTATTTTATAGCAATCCCTCTTTTATGCTTATTAAAAATGACTGACAAAATACTGCGATTAAATGTTTTATTCAATTTTTCCTTCCATGCATATATTTTCTATTCTTGATGTAAAGTTTGTAAAACTGCCAAAATGTTCTATATATGCAAGTGCTTTTGGTTATTTTATTAACCATTCTCAGGGATGTTTTTATTTATTTTTAACGTTATATCTAGATTATTATATATTTAGTGTATTGAGGCAGCAAATAATTTTCTAAACATATACTGTTAAATATAATTGGAGTAGATAGACTAAACTATCGCCTGGTTCACCTATTGAACAGGTGAAGAGGCTTAGGATGTGGTTTCCGGCGCTCTCTTTTCCAATCTTTTCACTATTATGTAGCCTCCTGCGATTCAGTGGCGTTACTGCCTTGCTCGGGGTGACATGATTAAAAAAAAAATAAAAAAAATAAGAGACAATGAATGTCTGTTATGTTTAATCATGAGCCGTTCTAAACATC
Source organism: Ascarosepion bandense (assembly GCA_037127315.1). Lineage (NCBI taxonomy): Eukaryota > Metazoa > Mollusca > Cephalopoda > Sepiida > Sepiidae > Ascarosepion > Ascarosepion bandense. The sequence goes on from JBBBDQ010000828.1 coordinate 8,879,620, forward strand.
ATATTTTGGCTTTAATGTTGGAGAATTTTTGTCTTTATTTTTCAACTGAAATTAAAGCCAAAATATGATGTTTAGAACGGCTCATGATTAAACATAATAGACATTCATTGTCTCTTATATTTAACAGTATATGTTTAGAAAATTATATTTGTGTGTATATGTTTCAACTCTATATGTAGATTATTATATATGTACATCTGTAGCGATGAGAGTTTTTTATTTAACAAACACATTCAGTAAATTGTGGCTGTGTTCATAGCTGATATTATTAAGCATTGGCTTTTTTATTTTATTATTAATGTTTTGATTATTTTTAGCCATTTTAAAAAATTTTTTTTTTTTATCATATGGATGCATGGAGGCTATTCTGGTCATATTTTCCACGATTTGTTGCAGACAGTGTTTAGTAGTTTTCTGTGTTTATTTAAATGTCTTCAAACTGAGCTATGGTCTAAGAAATGTAATGTAAGTCTTCTTGATAGGTATGTTGTGGTATGTCCAATAAGACAGAATCAGTTGGAATTTGAACTTGCTTGTTGATTCAAAATTTCCTCATCAGTGATTGTTATACTACTTCTGCATTATATATATATATATATATATATATATATATATATATATATATATAATTATGAACTATAGTTTCAAGGTATGCTATATTTATTGGTAAATGTGCTTAATACCTGAGACAGTCTGTTCCATGCTTAAACAGTTTTCAGGCCATGTTTGTTGGATGGTTGCACTCAACTGTGTGTGTGTGTGTGTGTGTATATATATATATATACACACACACACACACACACATATATATATATATATATATATATATATATATATATATAACCCAGCACAATCTGCTGCATAGATGGGTTATTGAAATCTAAACCAGCTCCTTAACTAGTTGGTGATCAGGATGGTGTGTTGCTCCACAGGATAGCAAACAAGACCAATCAAAGGATGGATGAGTTTCTTATAGGAGTCAAGAGTTAAAACACACACACACACACACACACACACATATATATATATATATATATATATATATGTCTAGGATACAGCCTTGACTGACCATTTTCCTAAAGATCATGCCTCGATTAAAAACACTTCATGTACTTTGACCACTGTATCTGAGTTAGGTGTCAGGAAGAGTAGCTAGTCTTGTAAAACCGTGACTCAAATCATTATGACAAAATATGTTCTGTCAGGCAGGACCAACCTTACTTTGTGAGAGATTAATCTCAGTCTTACCTCAACAAAATAACATGCATATTTATGTATGTATCTGTAGGGAATCTGTGAACGAGCATTCAAACTTGCTCACATCAAGTAATTCAAAGTATAAAAATACCTTCATGTAAGGAAATCACTCAGTCAGTGACAGTCTGATATATTTTGAAATACATCACTTTATGCTTCATTTGCTGTCTCCCTGGTTCTTTTTGTGGGAGGAACATCTGAGTCATATCAGCATTCAGTGTCTGCCTCTTGGACAGCGTTTTCGTAATGTTCATTATTATAACTATTTTCAATATTATTTATAAATGGAACTTTGTGTTTGTCCGTTACCTAAACAGCTGAACCGATTTTCTTGAAATTTTACACACTTGTACTATAAGCGTCTGCGAGTGTTCTTAGCTAGGTTTTGTGTCGAGGTACCCCCGATAAATATTGAAAATCGATAATCGAAAAAATTGGGTTATAGGAGGAGTGGTTCGATTTTAATCAAATTCGATACACTCATAGACAAAGACATAAGAAACGATATTCAGAAGTTTCAAAGTTGCAGTTCTTACAATAGTGCAGAAACTTTGATATCGATACCAGGAAATCAAAATTTGACTTATATCCATTCATTTTTCTTTCAGTCTACGTTTTCGCTTTAACTGGAAACAACTATTGCTTTTTAGTCTTTCGTACCAACGTACGAAGAGTCTGAGCTCCAGGACCATGGATTGGTTTTAAAGCTTTCATTACACCTGAGCAACGCCGGGCTATACTGCTAGGTTTCAATATATAGCAACAAAATCACATTTTATTCTGAGCATACATCATGCTGCTTGCACTGTATTATGTCAAATAATTTTTCAGCTTGTGACATTAACTGTACAGAAGCAGTATTTTCATCCCACCTTACATTATTATCTAAAATATTTTGAAATTATATTTTCAAGTTCTTCTGAAACTTGTTACTCTAGATGCAGTTGACTGATTTTAAATGGCATCAATCCTGTTAGACGTATTTTTCTTTTTAGAACAACATGCTCATCTTGATTGTTATAGTCATAAAATGTGAACCCTCTGCCATCAGCAAAATATATCAATGGTTTTTGTTATAATAGAGAGTATATATATATATATATATATATATATATATATATATATATATATATTTCACTACTTGACATAATTATTCCAAAAAAAATAATAAGATACCGTTAAAAAGCAAACAGGCAGCAAAAGCTTTCATAGCTTGCAGTAAAGTTTAATAACTGGCAGTAAAGAGAATGAACTGAGCCGGTGCTGCCTCACTATTGTCTCTCTTTTCATGAGCATAACAGGAGGAAAACACACACACACAATCGTCTTTATTATTGAAACTGGACCCTTTACTCAGTCTAACACACACACACACACACACACACATATATGTATACATAAGAAAAATTAAGGCAGACACGTTATGTCATGGTAAATCAGAAGTATAGGCCTATTTCAGGCCAACCATCATCAGCTTCAGTCTTTATTGTACAGAAGATTTTACACGAATGAAATTTACAAACGTTTTTTTTTTGGGAGTCTTTGTTTGTGAATTTCATTCGTGTACAATAAAGACTGAAGCTGATGATGGTTGGCCTGAAATAGGCCTATTCTTCTGATTTACCATGAAATAACGTGTCTGCCTTAATTTTTCTTATATTTGCTCTGTATGTATTTATATACATATATATTTAGAGCTCTCTTAGAGAGTTATCCTACCACTGTATGTACAGGATACTCCTTTGGATTCTTCTATATATACACTGCATGCTTATATATCTATCTATCTATATATATATATATATATATAATTTTATTTATTTACATACCCTTGGGCAAATTAATTGAAATAAAATGAATAATGTCTTCCTAGAATCTTTTACGCTTTCCCTGAGCATGTATACATTGTTTTTCCCTTTACATTTTGGATTGATAGATTAAGTTTGTTTCTTTGCCTTGATGACACAAGTGACAATTAAAAATCTAACACCATCTATATCTGAATTCTTTTGGTAAGGCTTGCCAGTGTGTTTATGCAGAGCGTTACAATTTTTGTATGTCTCCTTGGAATAACATCCACTGCAAACAATGGCTGTAGAACAACTAATTTGCAGTTGAGACAATAGTATCTGGGTGTGACAGATGATGCAATATTTTTTAAGTCCAAACAAATTTCATCATACATCACAAAAATAGATTCATATTGCTGCACACCATAAAAAATGACCTAATCTGAGGAAACAATAGAAACTGATTACACCCTGTCACTCCAGTGGGTCTAAAACTGACCGTATGGTTAAAGAACAGAAACTAAAGCAGTTGTTTCAATTAATGTGCACAAGGATGTATATCTATATTCTTTATCATATATATAGATTAATATTACTGCACACCATAGAAAATGGCCTAATCTGAGAAATAAATAGAAATCGATTACACCCTGTCACTTCAGTGGGTCTAAAACTGACCGGATGGTGAAAGAAAGGAAACTAAAGCAGTTGTTTCAATTAATTTGTACAAGTGTGTATATATATATATATATATATATATAAAGTACCAGCAAAGTAATCGGCAATAACTTCCCTAACCACGTCAGTGGTGAACAAATAAACGTAGCTTTAACAAAATCTTGCATGATAGAATAACGTAATATTTCTTCCAGATTCAAACAAAAATAAACAAATAGTTAACTTATTCAAGCATAATCACGTGCACCCTAATTACAAACTTGATGAAAATGCATTTAAAGAAAAAAAAAACAAATATAATTCACCGATACATATCACTAATCGGTCCTAACAATCACCTAAGATTTACTATAAAAAGTTTAAAACATCTATTTAATTATTACCATCAACACCGGAACCCCAGAATTCCCTTTATGTAAAATGAATTCTCATGACCCCTTGCATACTTACATCAGATACACATGTGCCCACTGACTTGTAGATTGACCTGTCATCTGTTGAAACTGAATGCAATCCCTGCGCACATCAAGGGTATTTATAAGGCTAGGATGAGGTCCTAGGCCTTGAATGACAATCTTCCTATAGGTGGTGTTTCTATGAAAACATTCATTGTACTTGGTCTACTGTGAATGTTTGAGTTAGGTGTCAGGAGGAGCATCCAGCCTTCTAGAAAAAAAGAAAAAAAAAAGCTTGTCTCAAATTATCAGGACGTGTCTTGGTATGCTGAGAGGTGGAGAGGTAAACTGAAATCCTGTGTCAGCCAGGACCCACCTTGCTATGTGCAAGATTAATACCAGTTCTGCTTAAACAAAAAACATGACTTTATATGTATTATATAATTAGGTGAAACCTTCAACTTGTCTATATATTATAGCATTAGTCAAAGAGACAGTCTTATATTTGTTTCAATAGAAAAGTTAGAAATCCAATGAGAGCCATGAATAATAGAAATTTTCATTATTTTACTAGAAAGATCCAATACCTGATAGCCTGATACTCATCTTGGTTGTTATACTTATAATGGAGCAAGGAACTAATATGGGATATCCCCCATTAGATTAGAGAAGTGATATGGAATATCCTACAAGGAACTAATATGGGATATCACCCATTAGTTTAGAGAAGTGATATGGAATATCCTACAAGGAACTAATATGGGATATCACCCATTAGATTAGAGAAGTGATATGGAATAGCCTACAAGGAACTAATATGGGATATCACCCATTAGATTAGAGAAGTGATATGGAATATCCTACAAGGAACTAATATGGGATATCCCCCATTAGATTAGAGAAGTGATATGGAATATCCTACAAGGAACTAATATGGGATATCCCCCATTAGATTAGAGAAGTGATATGGAATATCCTACAAGGAACTAATATGGGATATCTCCCATTGAACTAGAGAAGTGATTTGGAATATTCCCCCAAGTATGGAAGAAAATACTACAACAATGTCAATGGTTTATATTTGAATCATTAAAATAATAAAAACTGAAAAGGAAGTAAAGATATTATAGTATTTTATATATATATATATATATATATATATATATATATATATATATTTGAGTGTCACAAAATATAATGTGCAATAAAAAGGTTTTCTAACAAAATAACATTTCAATTTATTTTAAGTGAATAAATCTCATTAGTGTAATAAGAGATGATAGGAAATATGAATGAGATCTGAAAGCACATCAGAATAGTGAAAGAGGCCTTCTGGAAACTAAGCAAAGTGTTAAGACATAAGAAAATTTAATTCAAAATATGAAAAAAGAAAGTGCTCAACTATCATAGCATATCTAATTTTTTATCTGGCAGGGAATGCAGGACAATTTCTTCACAATTAAAGAACTGACTTGAAATAACAAATGCAGCTCTTACTGACATGTCAAGAATACAATATGCAAAATTTTATAGAACAAAAATGAACATACTTAAAATAAAAGAACACAATGAAGAAAGAGGGCTTGGAAAATCTGGTACTAACAGGACAAAATAAAAAAAAGAAAATTTTATTGTATATTTTATGCAATCAGTCAGTTAAATGCCATGTGTGATACATGCTGAGGTGATCATATCTCAAAATAGAGATGACTGACTGGGCATAGGTTTCAGGCAGTAGGTTGCTATTTCTTCCTGCGGTAGACTGGGTGTCAACCAAGGCTATAGAACTGTTGTGGACCCAGAATAGGCCCGGAAGAAAACTTGAACTCGGGAATTAGTGAAACATATGTATTAAATGGAAAACAAATACAAGAGTGTTACACGTCAGTCTGACTGCCAAGTATTAGACTGGGGTGGCTCGACCCAATTCAACTCCACCCTGACAGGCATATTCTCCTGTTATTCATAATAATAGGAAGAATTCATTATATTCTAAAAAGGGTAGGTCCCATAACAAGAACCCAATCTGTCCTGCTATTTAACCCATAGCTGGAGGAAGGGTACTTGTGTGTAAGTGAATGCAACTAATTGAACTGGAATTTGAATTCGGCTCTCCGATTTCTTGTTCTTTGCCAATATCCATTTCACCACAACGCATATCCGTAAGCACATTGAGTACTGTTGCTATATCTGGTTGGGTGCTTCTGCTGTTCATCTTAGGGTTTCTGAGAAAATCTAAAAGAGGATTTGCAATGTAATTGATCTAAATTTAGCATTTTGACTTTCTCACCGATGAGATGTGGCTTCCTTTTGTCTTTTCTACAAATATTTTCACGACTTTTGGTCTGACATGCTTCTGGTGTGCCCCGACCACACAAAACTACATAATGCGCATTCATTTTTACACAATATCTATCTATATTTCTGAGATGAGATATGTGCATTGTGGGGCGGATGTGCGTTGGGGTGCAGTGGGTATTGGCTCGGAACAAGAAATCGGGGAGCTGAGTTTGAATTCCAGTTGAATTCATCGCATACACTTTTCTTGGACTTCTTGAAATGATTTCTTAGTGTGTTAAGGTATTTTGTGATGAGTATGTTGGTGTATCCCTCCAGTTATGGGTTAAATAACAGGACAGACTGGGTTCTATAGCCTTGGTTGGCAACCAGTCTACCGCAGAAAGTAATGGCAAAATATTGTGGGATAATCTTCTGCCAAGCATGTATCACGTATGGCACTTAACTGACTATCTATATTTCTGAGATGAGGTGTTGTGATTATTTTATACTATTTAGAATGTTCTGACTGTTATCCTCATCTTTTGTGCTATAATCTACACTGGTGGATGAAATAAAGGATTTGGAGCAAAATTCCAGTTACCCAAGGCCATTGACTAAAATGTTGTGAATATGGCAACAAAGATGAAGATAACAATCCCAACATTGTAAATTGTGTAAATTATATTTTATACAAGTTGTCATATTTTTGCGGATCATAAAATAAACTGTGCCATCATTGGGATAGAAAAAGGTGCCTTCTAGAAATTAAGCAAAGTATTAGAGCATAAAAAACTTTTGTTAGCAGTTCAGCACTCTTTACTTTGTTTTTTAGCTGATATTTATCTTCATATATAGCAGTGAATGTGGGACAGTTTCCTTACAAATGAAGAAGGGGCTTGGCGTAACAGATATCTTGTTCTACAGAAGGATTCTGAGAATAATGTAATCAGGACATGTAAGGAGCAAGAAAATTTCAATAAAATGGAAATACAAAGGACACTTGTACTTAGAATCAGAGAAAGTTGAAGTTTTTGGGATACACAAGGAAAGTGGGCTTGGTGAATTTGACATTCACAGGATATATTAGAAGCATGAAAAGCGGAAAGAAACAATCTAAATCTAAACTTATTTATAAATGGAACTTTATGTGTGTGTGTCCGTTACCTATAGACTCCGAAATGGCTGAACTGATTTTCTTGAAAATTTACACAGTTGTACTATAAGCATCTGCGAGTGTTCTTAGCTAGGTTTTGTGTCATGGTACCCCCGATAAATATCGATAATCGAAAAAATCGGGTTATAGAAGGAGTGGTCCGATTTTAATCAAATTTGATACACTCACAGACAAAGACATTAGAAATGATATTCAGAAGTTTCAAGGTTGCAGTTCTTACAATAGTGCAGAAAATTGATAATATATTTATAAAAGGCAAGATGTTTGTGTGTGTGTCTGTTTATCTGCCTGTATGTCTGTATTTTTTTTCAGCCCTTTTATTTTAGTTTTTGCTTCGGGTTTGGCTCTAAGTAGGTATAATTGTAGTTCTCAGTCTCAGCCATGATACCATTTACTCAGAGGACTTATTTAGCCTTCAAAATTCAGTTTACAACAAAAAAAACTTATTTGATATCGATACCAGGAAATCAAAGCTTGACTTACATCCATTCATTTTTCTTTCAGTCTACGGTTTCGCTTTAACCGGAAATGACTATTGCTTTTTAGTCTTTTGTGTCAACGTCCAAAGAGTCTGAGCTCCAGGACCATGAATTAGTTTTAAAGCTTTCATTACACCCAAGCAATGCTGGGCTATACTGCTAGTCTTGTATAAATGGATGGCTGAACAGGGACTGAAACAGATAGTAAGGACAAATATTGCTTTGCACTACAAATAATAAGTTGTGGGGAGCCATTATCGTTCATGTCTTGAAGGTATATGATGTGTAACAAAAAAAAAGAATCATTAATTATTGCTCATGGGTCAAGTGGGGACATATTCTCATTTGTTTAAATAATGACTATGATTCAGACGACCTTTATTGTGTTCGAAATATTGCACTTCTCAAGTTCAAATTATTTCTTTTTTTTTTTATAAAAACCAACTTCCAAATTCTAAAGCCTGTTATCGCTCGTCGTAAAAGCTCACTTAAATATTTCTTTATTTGTTCAGACAATTATACTCATCCTGTTTGTTGTTTCATTTAACATCTTTGAAGTTTTTTTTTTTGTGTTTTCCGGTATTTTCAACTTCAATTTTCTCACTGTAAGCATTGAGGTTATTTTTTTTTTCTTCCTCTCATTGATCAATCATAGCTTTTCTTCTTTGCAACAATTGTAACAATTAAAATCGAGAGGCAAACAAACAGATATTACTTGGAAATATAGAATTCTGATTAAATCAATCAGATTAATTAAGTTTATTGATGAAAAAGCACTGGTTTGTATTGTTTGATTGATTTGTAAAGCTACATTGTTTTCAGTTTGTTTACATATGTACCTACATCCATCCATCCAATATATATATATATATATATATATATATATAAAATGTGTGTGAGTGTACATTTAAATATGTACAAGCACACAAACAGGGAGGTGCTGAAAAGTTATTGGTGAGTATAATTATATATATATAGTCAGTCAGTTAAGTGCCATATGTGATACATGCTTGGGCAACCATGTCTCTTTTGATCCATGACTAACTCGGCAGAAGATTTTCCCAAAGTAGGTTGGCATTTTTTTATCAGTATTAGACTGGTTGGCAACCAAGGCTATAGACCCCAATCTGTCTTGCTATTCACCCCATAGCTGGAGAAAGAAGAAATGGATTAATACCTTTCAGCTCTTCAATTTCTCATTCTGAGCCGATATCCATTACACCGTGACACACATTCACCACCTGGCGGGTTTGTACGACCAGTTAAGACAAGCAAAGACAATCTTAGTAAGCAGGAAGCCCAGCCCCCAATAAGTGAGGACATGAATACGATGTCCTCACTTATTGGGGCTGGGTTTCAAAGTCAGAATGGATCTTCTTAGTTAAAATGACAAATTTTTTGCACTAAAACTATCAACGCTCTCTGTCCACCCAGATATCAAGCACTTTATGATAAAAAACCTGCTTGCTAAAGTAACTTTTATCAGTAAAATTAGTGAAAAAGCTAATCTTGATGCTAAAAACTATCACAACTCAACATATATATATATATATATATAAATCTAACCTAGAGCCAACGGACCTACCTAGGTTTCACCTAATGGATCATCAGGCCAAATTGGCTAATTAGGCAGAAGCAAAGTGGTAATCTATAGATACTCTGCAAACACATGACAAAAATATAGAAGACACCAAACACACCAGGAAGGGGGGGGGCACTTTATTAACAAAAAAAAAAGAATAACTAAAGACAATAATAACAACAATGCCAAACATATATTTTGTGTATTTAGGCAGCATTTTTTCATTGATGCATGTTTCATTAAATAATGTAGACACAACTTGTTTATTTTATGTAATTTTTTTTTCATATTGTCTGATAAGCTCAATAACATTGTCATTAAATGATGAAAGAAAATCACAATATTGATACATAATTTATTTTATAATCTAATCTAAGCTTTTGACTTACATAAGCCATTTTCAAAAATTTCAAATTACATTTTACTCTAACAATTCATGGACAATAATGACGCTCTGTTTTTGTTGACATGGAAGATTTCCAAGCAATGACAAACTCGTGCATACAAGACGCTAGAAGTGAATATTGCACCACAGCTCATGGCGTCGCGCATGACCACACGAGAATGAAAACAAAAAATATTAAATATGAGAAGCCATTGGAATAAACCATTGGTTTCTGTTATTAATGATAGGCATTTAAGGATATTTGTGGAGATTTCATAGTTTATTTTGTTCAGGTTAGGTTTCAACTGTTTTATGTGTATAGCTACAAGAATTTTTAGTTTTTGTATATTGTTTTCTTGTTTAAGTATAAGCTTATAAGACAATATGAAAAAAAATTACATAAAATAAATAGACAAAATTTGTCTGTATTATTTAATGAAATATGCATCAATATATATATATATATATATATATATATATATATATATAATTAAAATTAAATATGTTCACTTGTATCCACTCTGAGTTTTGTGGAAATACATTTGCTTTTCAAAGGACTAGAGAGTAAAATTGGATTTATTTTCAGAAATCATATTTTCCTTAAAAGCCATTAAATTTGTTTGAATTTATATGGTTATATATATTAGACATTTTTTTATGCATAATCAAATGCTAGATGTCAGTGTGACTTGATTTTTGATTTATGTGTAGCAAAGTATTTCTTTTTTTGGATAGGAATGGATATAAATTATTTTCTGAGTAAAATATTAATCTACTGAAATGTTTTAACTGTTTGTAGGATATTAGTTATATTTGACTTCTATATATATTAAGTACTTACACAAATAAAAAAAAAACAAGACAATGTTTGACAATGTTGGAATATTGTTGAATATTGTCAAAAACTGTGTCTTCTTAAATCATTCTCTTCCTTAAGTGTTGAAAAATATTGGAAGAGTTATGTCATTTTTTTATTTTTCAATAATATATATTTGTATATGTTTGTCTATCTGCTTGTAGAATTATTCCTTTGCATAAACATAAGAATCTCTCACTTTATTACATTCTTGCAAATTTCTATAGACTTTTTTGGCATCTGAATATAATTTTGCGTATGAATATGTGGAGTATTTTATGTTTCTTTCTGACGTTACGTATGTTTTTATTTTCACTTGGCATTTGTGTTTCTTGAGTGACAATGTTCTTATGTATACGAATGTGTGATATACATGCATACTTTTATACTTGCCTCTTTTGTGGTCGGTGGATATATTTATATGTACATATCTATATTAATCAAAATATACATTTGGATAATTGGATTGATGCTGGTGTGGGGAGAGAGGGATGTGTTACTTTGGAAATGGAATCTAAAGCCGAGTAAATAGATGAATGAAATTTCTTAAGAGGTCTTTTTTTTTTTCTCTTTTATTTATTGTTTTGCTGGGATTTCTAAACCTCAGGTGAGCCTTACAACCATTGTTACGAGATAAATATTTTCAGATAAAAATGCTCACCAATATTTCATTTTACTTTTCGTTTTATCTGATGGTCTTATGTTTTTTCTGTTTTTTATTCTTTTCACTCTTACTCTCCACACACATACATGTATTTTTATATATATATATATATATATATATATATATATATATATATATATATATATATTTTATAAATGTGTGTGTGTGTATATGTGTATTTATAAATTTTTGTTTTTCCCCGCCTATTATTTATTTCTGATGTCTTTGTCACAAATAGAAACAAATATAAGCAACCTCCCCTTTAACCTGTGACCCCCCCCCCCCCAAAAAAAAAAAAAATAAAGAAATATATATATTTTTTTTTTAACTTGTATGATTTTGGGTTTCGGTATAAACCTAATCAAGTTATACATTCAATAAATGAAAAAATGGCACCACAGAATTATTATTTAGAACAACCTTAAGCAATGCTAGTACCTAAAATAAAAATTGAAAAACAGTCAGTTTATAAAAATGCACCTGATGATTGCATAATGCAAGAAACTCTGAGTAGTGCCTTAAACATAGGATTATATACTACTGGCCATAATTATTAGGCCACCCCAGTTTTTAAAAAAAAATGATGTATTTCATACTATTTTTGGTATTTATTGCTAAGTGGATAATTCTAAATGAAAATAGAATGGTTCTTTTGATATTATTACTTTGCAAAATTTTACAAGGCAATGAAGTAAAGATGAACTCGTCTGAATCACCCTAAATTTTCTTCATTCTTTCATTGATGAAACTGCAATATAGGTAATTATTAAATATTTATGAATTCATTTGATGCACATATTATTGTGCAGTATTAACAAAAGAACCATTTTATTTTCATTTACAATTATTCACTTGGCAATAAATACTAAGAAATAGTATGAAATATATCATTTTTTTTTTTATAAACACTGGGGTGGCCTAATTATTATGGCCTCGGTAATGTGTGTGTCTCTATATATATATATATATATATATAGAGAGAGAGAGAGAGAGAGTGCAAATCTACACAGTGCGATGGCTAAATTATCGCTATTTGCCTTGTAAAAGTTCACAAGGTAATAATCACAAAAGAACCATTCTATTTTCATTTACAATTATTCACTTGACAGCAGATACTAAAAATAGCATGAAATGCATAATTTTTTTAAAACACTGAGGTGGCTTAATAATTATGGCCAGTAGTGTACATTTCGAAGTTGATCCATCAATAGAAATGGTTGACTATCTTTTGAGAGAAAAAATAAAAGAGTATTCATTTTCTAATTCCCTTTTCTCTGTGATCAGCAATAAGCAGTAGCATACAGATCACGATGTGCAGGTGAGGAATTGCTGTCTAGTATAGCAGACACCATACAGACAGCTCTAAAAACAAAGATGACTATATTCCCATTTGTTAATGTTGCTTGTAGATAAATCTACTGACATAACTAACTACTAACACTTTGTTGTATTTGTCCAAATTATTGACCCTGTGACCTTTCAACTAAGCACCCATTTTGTTGCAAATAAAGAATGTTATGATACAACAGGTATAGGAATTGCAAAATCCATCCAGGAAATTATATTAAAACTAGAAATCCCGTTAACATGATGAGCATGGTGAAAGGGATGAGCATGGGATAGGATGGAGCTACCATAATGACTGGGAGAAAAAAAGGCTGCACAGGCATACTGCTTAGGTCCAACTCCTATATGGTGAATGTGCACTGTTGCCTACTTCCTGGCTTTATACACATCTCAAGCAGCACAGTCAATCACAGATCTCAAATGACATCATCACATACAGGCTTATCTAATTTATTACTTCTGTGCTAGTCCTAAATGAACAGCCAAAATAAGACACATACAGAAACTATCAAAAGACCCAATGCTCACTTACAAAGAGTTGCATTCCATCCAATGGCTATAATATTACAATGCTGTTCATGCAACTGATAGCCTACTGGTATACTTCAATGTCCCAGGATTTCAGCAAAGACTTGAAGTTAAATGGCCTAAAAAAGAATGCAACTGAAGTTCATCAGCATCACTGTATTCCTGATGGATGTCATGTCCCTGGTTACAATGTTATCCCAGTTTCTGTAAACATAAAATGTGGATGTGGCTTTAATAAAAGTGAAGTTAGATATTGCTATAAAGGATTTGGAAAAAATCAAGGAAATGACATCTTCCAACCAGACAGTATTATCCAGAGACTTCCAAAGCAATATGTACAAGGGTAAGCATCACATCACAAAGGCCACATTCAATCTGGAACAACTGTGCACCACATTTATTAATAACTTTATAAATAATATGTACTCCAGGTTTCCAAACACCTCTCTGTTGTGTGCATTTGGTGTGTTAAGTCTTCGTCCCATCTGCTTCATGAGTGAGGAAGAGCTGAAGGTCAATGGAAATTCTAATTTCCCACTATTGACATTGGTAAACCCACAAATGGATTGAAGATGGAGAAGATTACAAGATTACTACAGGGCCCCTCATCAATGCTGTTCAGCCTCGACTAGAGTGGGACCTTCTGAAGAAAGTTGTTAAAGCACAGCTCTATCCCAGAGACAGCAATGTGGAAACTTTGTGTATTGGTAACAAAATATCACCTAAAATACTTCCCTCTAACCTCAGCATCTTTGCTCAACTGGCCACCACCTTGGCTATACATACAGCTGGTTGTGAACCAAGGTTCTCTGCTTAGAACCTCATCCTCACCCATCACCAAAACAGGTTGTCATTGGAACATCAAGAGCAGCTTCTTAGCATCAACCTTGGACCCAAAAGGTCAGAATTCCCTTTTGAAGAGGCACTAGCCAAATGGAAAGCGTAAAACAGAGAAAGCTGTACGCTATGAATTACAAGTAATCATTGACAAATGCTCTTCACATTAATCTGCTCAGAATTCACCACAAATATTTGGTATTTCCCAACATATTTTCTACTGTTTTCATTAAGTTTCATTGTTGTGCTAAATGGTTCATAGTAATTGACTTGGTTAATTTTCAATTAAAATCAAATTTGATTTAATTGATTATTTTCAGACTAAAACATCTTGGTGACAATTTGTAGACTGTCAAGGTGATGAGAATGTTTTGTCCGCATACTAAAATCAACACGTTTATTATTAATCTTTTTTGGTTCTGCAATCCCCATTTCATTTTTATCTGGATTTGTGAAATATTTTGTTCGCATGAGGTGGACTCATCTATTTTATTTGATAACTTATTTCAGTGTTGTTTATGTTATTATAGAAGAATATTTTCTTTGAATTTTGTATCCGAAAGAAAGTTGGGAGTATCACTGATTAATTTTAGGCCCATATTTCTAAGCTGATTCAAGAGAGATTACATAGATTTTTTCGGGGAAAGTTCACCTAATCTAATTTATTAGCCAATTATTAATGTAATTTACAAAGCCAAAAAAGAACTTGTTCTGTTATAAAACTAAAAACACGTAGTTTCTTAATTGAACTTTGATTAATTGTAAATACTGATTTTATTTTAAATATAAGAATTTAATAAGTGATTTGGAATGATTAAAATTGTTTTCGGGATGATGGTAAAAACAAAAACAAAAAAATCTTAATCTATCATTTAGGCCAATCAAATTTCCTGGGGACCCATTCAAATCAAATACACGGGTTCCGGGACACATTAAATTAAAAAGCTATCAGCATCACTGTATATATATATATATATATATATATATATATATATATAGTGTTGAGTTGTGATGATGCTTAGTGCCAAGATTGTTGTTTTTTTGGTGGTTTACTGATAAAAATATATTTTGGCAAGCATTTTATTGTCATAAAGTGCTCAATATTAAGATAAAGATAGCTCTATATAAATAAGAATAAAATCATTATACACCAACATCAGTCAGTAGAGTGCTATACTTGATACACACTTTGGGCAATCAGGTCTCAAAAGAGACATGACTGACTGGGCAGAAAATTATCCTGCAGTAGGTTGCAATTACTTTCTGCAGTAGACTGGTTGCCAGCCAAGGCTATAGAACCCAATCTGTCCTGATATTTAGCCCATAACTGGAGGGATACACCAACATACTCACCACAAAATACCTTAACACACTAAGAAATCATTTCAAGAAGTCCAAGAAAAGCTTTCTCTATCTAACAACAATATTATAAAGGTATGCAAATTAATTACTAACTACCATTTTTTGTTTTTCAATAACACTTTCTTAAAAAAAAAAATACAGCTTGCTCATGGTTTTACCAATCAGTTGTGTTTGCCTATTTCTAGAATTCTTAGAATCTGGCCCTTTTTGCCTATTTCTAGAATTCTTAGAATCTGGCCCATTCAAGCACATCATACCTAACAGCTCTACTTACCTAAGATGCATAGACGACATCCTCTTATTTTACTCCCATGAAACACAATAAGGTTGAACCCAACATTGAATTCACATTTGGATTTGAAACAAACAACTTTATATTTTTCTTTGACATCTTATTAATATGCAACAATAATAAATTAGATATTAAATTTTACCAAAAACTTACAAACAAAAATGACTTAATCAATTTCTATTCCAACCACAACCAGTGAATAAAATCTTAAGTAATCAGGGTTTTACCTTGGAGCCCTTAGTATATGCAGTCATGAATATCTAAATGATGAGAAATATATATATATATATGCAGTCATGAATATCTAAATGATGAGAAATATATATATATATATGCAGTCATGAATATCTAAATGATGAGAAATATATATATATATGCAGTCATGAATATCTAAATGATGAGAAATATATATATATATATATGCAGTCATGAATATCTAAATGATGAGAAATATACTGAGCAAACATTCAAATTTTTTCACTACTCAATTTCATTTTTAATGCTTTAAAAAAAAAAAGCTTATAAAATTCAATAGAACAGACACTTCCAACAAAAATTACACAAATTTCATGATCTTGCCCTCCAACAACCTTTGAACTCACAAACAAATTAGCCATCCCTTAGCCATCATTACCACTACCTTCAAGACTGTTGGTAATATAAACTGAAAGGAAATATACTAAACACTATTTCAAATGCTGGAATTTATCAGATAAAATGAATTCTTAGAATCCAGCCCATTCAAACACACTATACTTAATAGCTTTACTTACCTAAGATACATAGATAACATCTTATTTTACCCCCATGAAACATAATAATGAATCACAATAAGGTTGAATTCACATATGGATTTGAAAAAAAAAACAAAACAAAAAAAAAACTCTCTACTTTTCCTTGACATCTTATTAATATGCAACAATAATAAATTAGATATTAAAGTTTATCGGTAACACTCAAATAAAAATGACCTAATCAATTTCTTTTCCCACCACAACCAGAAAATGAAATCTGGACTAATAACTGGATTTTACCTTGAAGCCCTTAGAATATACAGCCCTAAATATCTAAATGATGACGGGAAATATATTGAGAAAAGATTCAAACTTCTCTACTACCCACACCATTTCATCCTCAAAGCTAAAAATCAAAGACAAAAAGAATGGGTACTTCTAACAAAAATGACACGAATCCTGTTTTCCAACAATCTTTCAACTAAACTCACAAACAAAGTAGCCATCCCTAAAACTAGGACCTCCAAGGCTATTGAAGATATAATCAGGAAGAAAATATCATTTATGTTCTGGGTAAGACAGTAAACTGCATCTGGCAGCAAGGCCTCTGATTGGGAGGTTGTGAGGAGTAAGGAACCACGTCTTAAGTGCTGTTGTTTCCAGGCCTACCTTGACCTGGAGTGGTAGCACCTGTTAGGGTCCCAGCTATGGGCATATAGTTAATCCCCAAACTGGGGTCAAAACACTATGAAAGTATGAAAATACACTTTTATAGAAATATATAAAAATAAACTTTTATAGAAAAATATACATTTTTGAAGGAAAAATATTGCCAACAGTACATTTTTGAAGGAAAAATATTGTCAGCAATACATTTTTGAAGAAAAAAAATATTACTGGCAATAAACTTTTGAATAAAAAAATAGATATCTTCAGTTTTCTAAAATAAAAAAAGAATAAAAACAAAAAAAATTATTTAAAATCTGACTAAATCAACCTTCTCACTATAACTGAACATTAAAAAAAATACCTTAAGACCCCACCCTTTTGGCATTAAATAACCCACAGAGGTTGATATGCTGTTAAACAAAACTCAAAATACCATTGCAAATGCTGGAATGTATTAGATAAAATGTCTACCAAATACAAAATCGCTGTAACATCTTTCTACATTTCATCGCTCTATATGGAAATGACATCTACAGACATTTCTTCATACACATATACACTTATTTTAACTAAGATTACCATCCAACATAAATCTAAACAGACAAGCATTTCATTTATTCTGTCTCTTTGGTTTTTCATTTTTCTTTTCTTCATTTCTGAAGAAGCTTAAATAAAAGGGAAACATGTTAGATTCACATACATTTTATATTCATTCTCTTTTTCTTTATTCTATCATCCTATTGGATTTTGATCCATATATTCGACTCTAAATTATATCTCTGTTATTATATATATATATATATATATATAAAGCATGCAGTGTAAATATAGACGAATCCAAAGGAGTATCCTGTACATACAGTGGTAGGATAACTCTCTAGGGGAGCTCTAAATATATATGTATATAAATACATATAGAACAAATATAAGAAAAATCAAGACAGACACGTTATTTCATGGTAAATTGGAAGTATTGACCTATTTCAGACGAACCATCATCAGCTTCCGTCTTTATTTTACAAAGGATTTTACACAAATTTTTCTTGACTGCAATGAATTTATCCTTTTGGGGAATACTTAAGGACAAAGTCTATAATTGACCAAATATAAGAAAAAATTTAGGCAGACACGTTATTTCATGGTAAATCAGAAGTATAGGCCTATTTCAGGTGAACCATAATCAGCTTCTGTCTTTATTGTACAGAAGATTTTACACGATTCATGTAAAATCTTCTGTACAATAAAGATGGAAGCTGATGATGGTTCACCTGAAATATCTCTCTGATTTACCATGAAATAACGTGTCTGCCTAAATTTTTTCTTTATATATATATATATATATATATATATATAATGTAATGGGTATCCACTAAAGATAATGTTTAAATGATAAATATCTGTCAGATTAATAAATAAAAAATCCATTGCTACTTTTGAAATTGCTTTGTTTATGTTTGGATATGAAACTGAGCAGATATTAATATTTTGAGTCTGTTGTATACCAAGAAGAATTTCACTTAAAAGCACTATTCAGCTACACCTGATCAGATAAGTTCTTTGAAGTTCAGTTGGTCAGGAGTACTTGGATCTAATGATGGTTCTCCTTGCCTAGGGGGACACGTGTGAATTCTGCCAGAGAACACACATTTTTCTTTAATAAGATTTCTTGATTATTGAAGCCAGTAGACGAAAACAAATAAATATACTGTTTAATGAATAAACAGAGCATCTACTCAAATATGAGTATCCATTAAAAATAATGTTTATGTGATAAATATCTGTGAAATTAATAAATAAAAAATCTTTACTTCTTTTGAAATTGCTTTGCCTACATTTGGATATAAAACATCGGAGATGAAATTTTGAGAATCTTGACAAGAAGGATTTCATTTAAAGGTACTATTCAACCTTACTTGATTGGCAGTGTCCAAGTCAGTATAAGCATCTCTTGTGGTGCAGTGGATATTGGCTCGGAATGACAAATCGGGGAGCCGAGTTCGAATTGCAGTTGAATTCCTTGTATTTACTTACGCACAAATACTCTTGGGAAAGGTATTAATCCGTCTCTTTCCTCCAGTTATGGGTTAAATAACTGAACAGATTGGGTTCTATAGCCTTTTCTGGCAACCAGTCTACCACAGAAAGCAATGGCAACCTACTGCGGGATATTCTTCTGCCCAGTTAGTCATGTCTCTTTCGAGACATGATTGCCCAAGTGTGTATCACGTATGGCACTTAACTGACTGACTGAATATAAGAGAAACATGATTAAGGCTTTTACTGGGCATAAATTGGGTGATCGGTTTTCTATTGTCATGAAGTAATAAACTGATCCCCCACTAATTACTACTTATTAATAGATAATATAATTCACCAGTCTACCGCAGAAAGCAATGGCAACCTACTGCAGGATAATCTTCTGCCCAGTCTGTCATGTCTCTTTTGAGACATGATTGCCCAAGAATGTTTCACGTATGGCACTTAACTGACTGATCTAATAATGGTTTCTCATGCCAAGGGGGACATGGGTTCAAATCCTGTTGAATTATTTATATTTTTCTTTGATAAAATTTCTCAGACATTCAGGCTAGTAGATGGTAATAAGTATAGTTTAAAATTATTTAAAAAAAAAAGAAAAGCATCTACTCAAATATGGATAACTGCTAAAAATAATGTTTATCTGATGAAGATCTGTTGGATGAATAAATAATAAAACATTACTTAGTTCTTTACTGACCAAAAAAGTCTTTTACAAAAATTTGGTTAAAATTTGGGAAGTGGGTCTGGCCTGAAAACATTTCAGTATTTTTTTCATATGATGGAACAGTTGATCGAGATGTATATGTATTTGGGTAATAAACAAATACTTATTTAAGTGCATACATATGTACAAGAATGTATGTAGCTACACATTCACGTCAGAATTATCCTTTTCTATATTTTGTGATTGTTTGTGCAACTCTCTATCCCCACCTTTGTAAAAGCTCTTGTCTATAGTGATGATGATGATGTATAGATGCGTGTGTATATGAGAGAGAGAGAGAGCGATGTCTGTCAGGTCATGTAGTGCATTGTAGGGATGGGGGAAAGTAGGAGGGTGTTTTAACAAAAAGCAGTAAATAGGTTTGTTGTCAATATTCAAAGACGTATGCACAGTGTTGGAGGGGGAGGAAGGTGTGAGGTAACTGAGTGCAGTGTGAAGAAATGCAACAGTGACGTGGAATACTTCCATCCCCACTTCACCCTCACTTTTCCCTCCTCAGTTGATGAAGAAGAGACAGGAACGAAAACGAGTTAGTGCTGGCTGTATAACAGACAAGTTGGCAACCGGAACTTTTTGGAAGCAATTTAACATGATGACATTTGTCAGACAAAATAGAAAATTTTAAAAATGCAACAGAGTGAGGCTGGTGAAAGAGATAATACAATTAAGGACGTCAAAACTAGCGGGCGGGGAAAGAATTGTGTAATGGTTGGCACAGAGCGGACTGGATAAAACTGAAGATGCAAGCCACTCAATTAATTGAACTGTCTACAATCAGCGAAGACAAGAAAAAGGAAGTGCCGAGCTCTTATACAGTGTATCAATGCGGCTGCATTCAAGTGATGATAATCGGTAATGTGCTATGACATACAAAAGGTCCGACTCGCTTGCTATGTCAGATTTGATTGTACGCACACAGCTTCCTCATCTTCCCTGACCCCTCGGAAATCTGTTTATAACGAAAAGAAGAAAAGGCAGAAAGTTTAACAAGTGTATCCACCTACAAATGCTCTTGATTATTTGAAGTAGTAATGATCACTGTGAAAATTTTGCTGTTCGCTTGTCATGGAGACGCTTGATGCCTGTCACTCGTCATCCTTTCTGCCCTCACTTCCAATACTGCTAAAAACCCATTCTGAATTAATACCATTTCTGTACTCACGGCATTATTTCTACTGACAGGCATACATACAATATTTACAAAGAGAATATACAATTTTATAGATGAAATTGTAGTGTCGTCATTCTTTCTTTATCATAAAATGGCTTGTGAGATCCCTAACAAAATTGAATGCTCTTGCCTTACACATTCCTGGGGCACAAATACTCTTGGGAAAGGTATTAATCCATCTCTTTCCGCTATTTATGGGTTAAATAACTGAACAGATTGGGTTGTATAGACTTTGCCGACAACCAGTCTACCACAGAAAGCAATGGCAACCTACTGCAGGATAATCTTCTGCCCAGTTAGTCATATCTCTTTTGATACATGATTGCCCAAGAATGTTTCATGTATAGCACTTAACTGACTGATCTAATAATGGTTTCTCATGCCAAGGGGGACATGGGTTCAAATCCTGTTGAATTATCTATATTTTTCTTTGATAAAATTTCTCAGACATTCAGGCTAGTAGATGGCAATAAGTATAGTTTAAAATTATTTAAAAAAAAAAAAAATGAGCATCTACTCAAATATGGATAACTGCTAAAAATAATGTTTATCTGATGAAGATCTGTTGGATGAATAAATAATAAAACATTACTTAGTTCTTTACTGACCAAAAAAGTCTTTTACAAAAATTTGGTTAAAATTTGGGAAGTGGGTCTGGCCTGAAAACATTTCAGTATTTTTTTCATATGATGGAACAGTTGATCGAGATGTATATGTATTTGGGTAATAAACAAATACTTATTTAAGTGCATACATATGTACAAGAATGTATGTAGCTACACATTCACTTCAGAATTGTCCTTTTCTATATTTTGTGATTGTTTGTGCAACTCTCTATCCCCACCTTTGTAAAAGCTCTTGTCTATAGTGATGATGATGGTCGGCTGCATTCACTTCCAATACTACTAAAAACCCCTTCTGAATTAATACCATTTCTATACTCATGGCATTATTTCTACTGACAGGCATACATACAATATTTACAAAGAGAATATACAATTTTATAGATGAAATTGTAGTGTCGTCATAGTATGTCATTCTTTCTTTACCATAAAATGGCTTGTAAAATCCCTAACAGAATTGAATGCTCTTGCCTTACACATTCCTGGGGCACTCTTGGATAAGTTGTTGTGCTTGTTGGCAGATGAAAATTTGGGATGCTTGGAACCTTCTTTAAGAATTGAGAATATACTCTAAAAATTTATTTAGTTATTTACTAAATAATAGTACAGTTTGAAAATACTTTATTAGAAATTCTTGAGACTTTTACTTTGTATAAATTGGAGCACCTTGGGAATGAAACATAAATGTGTTAGCTCTTTACATACAGTTCATTCAGCCAGTCAGTTAAGTGCCATACACGATACACGCTTGGACGATCATGTCTCGAAAGAGACATGACTGACTGGGCAGAAGATTATCCCGCAGTAGGTTGCCATTGCTTTCTGCGGTAGACTGGTTGCCGACCAAGGCTATAGAACCCAATCTGTCCTGCTATTTAACCCATAACTGGAGGGAAGAGACAGATTAATACCTTTCCCAAGGGTATTTGCGCGTAAGTGAATACAATGGATTCAACTGGAATTCGATCTCGGCTCCCCGGCTTCTCGTTCCAAGCCTATATCTACTGGACCAAAACGCACATACAGTTCATTACACAACTTAAATGTTTATCCTGAAGGTAGTTTAACATATACTTTGAAAATAGTATCATATATAAGTTAATTTGAAATAATTATATATATTATTATATATATTATTATTATGATGATATAGACTAAACTATCACCCGGTTCACACTGCACCCACATCTATTGAACAGGTGAAGAGGCTCATCCCTTGTTCCCTGTTTAGGATGTGGTTTCCGGCTTTCTCTTTTCCAATCTTTTTACTCTTACGTAGCCCCCTGCGCATCAGTGGCTTTATCGCCTTGCTTGGGGTGATATGATTAAAAAAAAAAAAAAAAAATCTCATGTATGTACAAATATAGGTAATAATGTTAGTCATGTAATGCTTACAAGTATTTTTAAGAGGTGAAAATTTAGATTTTACAAAATATTTTTGCACTTACTGTACATATTCAAATAAACATGATCACTATTTACAAAAAATATATAAATTCAACGTCAAACTGTACTTCTACCCCAGGTGTGTGAAACTAAAAACAGAATGTACATCATTGATGACATCACTGTGAATGTGAGAAGGAAAATTTGGTAAGCTATCAGTCCCTGTAAACAATGTCGTGTTTTGATTAAAATGTTACAACCCATACAGGTACAGAATTTACGTAAAAAACAAAACATATTCTGATTATAGTTAAATGTAATGAAAACTAAAAACAAGTTAATATTTTATTTCGTGAGCTATCAGTCTCTACAAACAAAGTTGTATTTTGATTAAAATATTACAATCCATACAGGTACAGAATTTACGTAAAAACAAGACATAGGCTCTGATTATAGTTAAATGTAATGAAAACTGAAAGAAAAAAGTCAACGTTTTATTTCTAACGCTGAAATGCAATAATCATGAGATGGGTAGCCATGTTGCTTGCTGAAATTTTCCCCTTGTGGCAAGTCATGTCACTGCCTGAAAAGTTTTCATATTTTGGATGTTTTAGGATAAGGAATACTCAACCTGTTGTAGCTCAGGATTGAAATGCTTCTATGGCCATGTTTCTTCAGGGTGTAGGAGATCATGGATCTTCACAATTTCCTATACTTTGTTGCTCTTAGTAAGTTTTGTCTTTTCACCAATCTACCCAGTCACTTTTCTGCCAACCATTTACACAAGCTTGTTAGATTGATCATGGCTCTCCATAACTTTCTATCTGTTGTAGCTCTTAGTAAGGTTTATCTTTTCATCATCCTACCCTGTTGCTTTTTTGCCATCCATTTATGCAAATATTAGATTTCTTCTGCTTTCCTCTGTCCCTCCTGTATTCCATATGTCCACTGAGTGTCACACACTCCAGTCTGTCTTTCCTCATTATGTATCTGTTATGGTGAAACACACCTATTCTATAGTGAATAGACCCTTCCACCTAATTTAAGTAGGAGTAGTAAGAGGAACGAGTGTCAGTCGATGTTGGACGATATTAGTTGACAGTCGAATACAAAAGTAGTCAGTGACCTGGCAAGATTACACTGCGTAATACCTATTATATCAAGTTCCTTACGTTTTGTATGTCGAACCTATTAGGACCGACTTTAGCACAAATACTCGCCTCCACTGCGAAAAAAACTCCACAATAGTATCCTAGAAATTTCAACTGTTTCTTTCTGTTCCTAATTATAAGTAATCTTTTAGCTTCTATCTACTTTAAATTTCCTTCTTACTCACATGCCTGCTCCTTTTCTGTAGAATCACATATCCTTTTGTCTCAAGTTTTCTTTTTCATCCTTGAGAACATTGTCTTGCATTTACTGCAATGTTGAAAGAGCAATATTACATAATGGGTTCAGTCTCTGTATTGTGTAGATCAGAAATAGTATCTGCTCTGGTTCTGTAGAAACAGGCCAGTGTTATCACAAGGACAAAATAACTGGGAAGCATTAAGTGATGAGTTATCTCCCCTAGCAGTGATATTGCAATGATAACTGTCTGTTCTCATGCCTTGAATAAAGGGTTTGGTTTGAAATCCTTGAAGGTTAAGAATTATCATTGATAGCCAAAGAAGGCTAGAGGGCAGAATGGCTGAATATCATGACAACCAAAATAAAAACATTAAAGTTCAATTGCAAGAGTATTGAATGCATATTAGCTAAAAGGGATAGCCTAACATGCAAATTGAAGATTCCAAAATCAAACAGGTGTGCAACAATTTACATATTGGGGATATCTTTAGATATTAAGGATGGAGAGTGTAACCAATAAATCAAAAGGCACATTTAGATAGTGAAAGATGTCTTCCAAAAGCTGAATGAAGTATAAAGATAGATCTTTTTCAGAAACTAAGAAAAGAGTGTGGAACCGTTAGATAATATCAGTCCTCATATATGGCAGTGAATACTGGATAGTCTTCTCGCAGATGAAGGCTTACGGCCTATCATGTTGAATACACCGGTTCTCGCTCGATCACCGAAGTTAAGCAACGTTGAGCCTGGTCAGTACTTAGATGAGTGTCCGCTTGGGAATGCCAGGTGCTGTAAGCGTCTAGTGACGGATGTGCATGCTTACAGCCTATCACGTTGAATACACCAGTTCTCGCTCGATCATCGAAGTTAAGCAACGTTGAGCCTGGTCAGTACTTAGATGAGTGATCACTTGATAATACCAGGTGCTGTAAGCATTTAGTGACGGATATGCGTTGTGGTGCAGTGGATATCGGCTCGGAAAGAGTAATCAGTGAGCTGAGTTTGAATTCCAGTTGAATACCCTGCATTCACTTAAGCACTGGTAACCTTTGGAAAGGTATTAATCCGTTTCTTCCCTCCAGTTATGGGTTAAATAACAGGGTAGGACTTGAAGACCCTGCCCTTAAAAAAACAAATCTTAATGAATCTTGATACTTGAAAAGAAACAAGTATTACGAGACACAAAACTTATATAAAAACAACAATAAATTGTTGAAAGAAAAAGGTATTATCAGCAATAAATAAATAAACTTTAGTTGGCATTAAATGACCCGCTGAAGTTGATATGCCAGAAAAACAAACCAACCAACCAACCACAGTTGATAAGACTTGAACCAAGAGAAATGTAGTTCTACAGATGAATGCTGTGAATGCCATGAACTGAACATATGAGCAACAATAAAATTCTACAGACAATGGCAACTTGCTTAACATCAGGAAGAGATAGTCAAAATTTCTGGGGTGCATAATGAGAAAAGAGAGCTTGGAAATTTTGATACTCACAGGACAGACTGAAGGTAAGAGACAGGGGGAAAGCGAGGTACAACCTACCTGGTGAATTTATATGAACAAATGAAGGACAAAAAAAGCAAAAGTTATTAGGAGCTGCAAAGAGCAGGAAATTGTGGAGGGCCATGATTGCTAACGGCCTGAAGAAACACAACATATAGAAGAAGTCTGAGTAAATCTGTGTATAACTATAATTATAATTCATTGTTTCAGAGATTCAGACAAACAATTATTTTGTATTATCTTGCCAGTTTCAAAAAGTCCTCATCGTAACCTTGTCAATATAATTTTATTGGACAATTCAATTTTCTGTGAATTTTCTATTTAAAATGTCATGACATTCATTATAATTTTCAATTTAAAAAAATCACTAAGAAATCCTAATGGTGCAGTGTATGCTAATTTTGTGAGTGAGGGAGGGGATAGTCAAATTTACCTATCTTCTTTTTCTCCTGATCCTGTGTGCACTTATTGACCTCGTATTAAACTCTGTGGCCGAGAAGATACCTTCAGCTTGCAACAATAATTACTGCACTTGATGACCCTGGCATTTTTAGTGTAATGTGTTGTTAAATTGTTGTGTGGGGGTGCTCTTCTAAAAACTATGTAATAGGAGTGAAACTTGTCTCACTGGGGCAGGGAGGGTGGGGTTCAAAAGAGTAAGTAGAGAGAAAGAGAGAGGTCCAAGTAGCATTGGATTTATCATTAGACAAAGTTGACCTTTGTTAATGTGAAGAGAAACGGAAAAATGCCCCACACATGAAGATGGAAGCAGTGACAGTGTTTCGTTGGTTGCATTAGTCTGTTAGTTTTTTTGTATACCTTTTGGTCTTCAATTGGCTACAATCATTTATATTTTGTTTCTTTTTTTCTTTTCTTTGACCTACAAGATTATGAAAAGACTCTTACATTTGGTTGAGAATGGGAAGGCTGCTATAATGGTGGCAATCAAGGACAAGCTTGTTCTGGCTTCATTGTTACAAGGAAAGTTTGACTCTCATATCCAAATTCTAGAGTTGCCCTATCAAAAATAAAAGAAACAGATTCTCTATTTGTCAAGAAAAACATGTCATTGAAAATCTTTTGTTCAAAATGTGTGGATGCATACACGAGTTAGTGTGTGTTGCATTTATATTATACGGAGTCATATTTTAAAGTAGCTACATACACAGGCACTCATATAAACATGCACACAAGAGAGAACTGAAAAGTTCTTGTCCCAAACAATCTTGCTGTCCCCTGAAAAATGTGATATTCAGTCATTTGGTGGGATTTTAGGACAGAGAATAGGCTAAAAACATTTTCAGCACCCCTCATATATAAATATATGAGTGGTGTAAAAAAATTCACAAGCTGGCAGATTTTACTCCAGATCAATATTTTAATCAACAAACATTAAATATATTTAGCACCCTATTTTTTTTTGTGTGCATGTATGTAAGCATATATATATATATATATATATATATATATATATATACAGACAGATCTGTTTCGCTGTATCACAGCTCATTAGTACAGTTAGACGTCTGATTGCTTTTTAACCCAGGATTGAAACCTGACCGAATTGGTCTCAGTTAGCGATTTTATCGTGGGGCTATGGGCGCTCGACAGAAGAAGGCAGACTTATATATATAAGCATCAACCTTTCTTTTCATTAAATATGGCAGACAAGAAAGAATTAAATTTTTAGTTTTCCCAGCATCCTTACTTTTTTAGCCATTTTCAATGGTATCTTGTTTTTAGTGGTGGTGTTAGTTTTTCCCCATGCTTTGACTGTTTAAGTTGTATTTTATTTTTGTGTTGTTTTGAACAGGAGTATCTGTTCTGAGTCTTCGCATGTTGAGCATGGTTGAGCATCCACTATTAAATAAGGTGAGGTTGATAGGAAGAGAGAGATGTTTGATATGCAGTACCTCATAGCAAGATGTTTCTGGTAATGTGAAGTATATAGAATTTTTGTGTTTTTGACCAAACTTTTTCGTGAGGGTTCTTGTAATTTGACATAAATTACCTTTTATATAGGCTTTTAGTTTGCCGCATTCCAATTTGCCTACAAACTTATTTTGTGTTAATTACTTACCGAAGGAAATAAATCTTGATTGTTTTCATGTTTATGTATTTATTATATATGCCTGTATATTTACTTACATATATATATATATATGTGTGTGTGTGTATATTAGTTAGTTTTTGGTCATAATTGAATTAGATCCATACAGAGTTGTATTAAAGTGTTCAATACATTTATATTGTAGAACTTTAAATATTTATCATTTGGAAATGAGTTATTTCCATGGAAATAATTAATTTCTAAATAAATAAATATATATATATTTTTTTTTTCTAAACCTATACTATTAAATATAAGAGACAATGAATGTCTATTATGTTTAATCATGAGCCATTCTAAACGTCGTATTTTGGCTTTAATTTCAGTTGAAAATAAAGACAAAAATTCCCCAACTTTTATTAATTTAGTTCTAAGCTTTTGGCTCACATGAACCATCTTCAGAGAGGTTATTAAGATGGTAATACAGTAACATCCCCCATCACCGATGATTTTATTTTGTGTTGACATAAAACTCCGCTAGGCAACGGCAATAGTTACCAAAAATAACAGACACAGTTCGCAAATTTGCAATACAATTCTATGATGTCACACCGCATGATAGCGTGAAATGACAACGGAACCATGTATTCAAATGCAATGCAATGTGTTATGTTCAGATTTAAAAGTGATTTTATTAAGTGTGGGTTGTTTGGATTTAATGTACATGGCCTCCAATATCTGAAGGTTCTTTTTAGCTTAGAAGCAAATTAATAAAAAATTATCCAAATGTTGGAAAATTTTTGTCTTTATTTTCAACTGAAATTAAAGCCAAAATACGACGTTTAGAACAGCTCATGATTAAACATAATAGACATTCATTATCTCTTATATTTAACAGTATATGTTTAGAAAATTATTTGCTGGCTCGATACACTAAATATAATATATCTCGCTTAATACGATTTTGAAATTTCTATGAGAATTTGTAATATATATGGACGTGTAGGTATGTTTTTATTTTATTTGTTACTATGTTCTCCCAAATGGAAAGTTAACTTCCCTCCTCTATTACTTATACCTTCAACTTTATAAACCTCCAGAGAATAAATTTTTTGGAGTCATGTGGCTTGACTTCCTGTTCTTGAATGTTCTGATAAAATTAAACCATTTGTAATTTGCAAACTGATGAGACAGTTACTAAGGATGCTAAAATTTATATCGGAAACACAATAAACATATTTAAAAAGTGCTTTTACAATCACCTCTCATCCTTCAATAACAAGGACAAACAAAATATGACATCACTTTCTAAGTATTTTTGGAAGTTAAATGGGAAATCCTCAAACCGGCCAGAACATCTAAATCCATAAAGGAACCATGTTTCCTTTGTCTTCAAGAAAAAATAGAATTCATTAAATACATGAGTAGCAACATACTATTAAACCAGAGGCATGAAACCGCAGTAAACTGCAAAAGACCTAACCTTACAATCATGCTAAAACTACAAAAGCTAAAGTTAGGATCCGTAGAAACGATAAACCTTTATAATATTAACAACACTCTTACCTCAAATTTTACCTTTATTTCATACCACAAACAGTGACCTAATTTAAAGTTTTATATAAAAAAGAGGTTTCCTAAATTTTAAATTAAGGTTAAATATAAAAAATAGATTAATTATAAAAACTAAGTTAAATCCAAAAATATTTGTAGTCATTAAATTCACTAATAAAGATATGTTTACCAAATAGCAATCCCTGTTCCCACTCCTACTCCTCCCCACCCCATATACATTTCCTTTTTTTTTCCTTTTGTTAAACCCAAAGGACTGACCATAAAAGCCATAAAGGACCATACCTTATGTTCTAATGTTCAATCTGTCTATAAAATTTTCAACAGTCCTTTAATCACCTCTATCCCCTACCTCTTCCCTCTTCTCATTCAAATTCTAACTGACAACTTACAACTCTTATTTCCCATTTCCCACCCCACTCCACCTCTCATACACACAATTCCCTAAATATAAGAAAAAGAATTTCCATTTTCTTTTCACACTACCTGATGAGACATTGTCCTTTCAATGTCGAAACAAAATGTACACTTTGTAGTAGATGATAATTTGTGCATGTTCTAAACTATAATATATATCTAATCTAAATCTAAACTTATTTATAAATGGAACAGTGTGTGTGTCTGTCTGTAACCTATAGACTCTGAAATAGCCGAACCAATTTTCTTGAAAATTTACACAGTTGTACTATAAGCATCTGCGAGTGTTCTTAGCTAGGTTTTGTGTCAAGGTACCTCCGATAAATATCAAAAATCGATAATCGTAAAAATCGGGTTATAGAAGGATTGGTCCGATTTTAATCAAATTTGATACACTCATAGACAAAGACATAAGAGACGATATTCAGAAGTTTCAAGGTTGCAGTTCTTACAATAGTGCAGAAAATCGATTATTTTTATATATATATATCTCCGAGTGAGTATAGAATGAGAAGAGAAAAAAGAACAATTTTTTCCGTCCAAAACATTAATTTAAAACAGTGCTCGATATATGATGTATAGAGCAGTGAATATTTATTATAAATTATGTTTTAGAACATGTACATAATTTCTTCTATATATGTCCTCTTCCTTACAATCATATGTTTGTTTCAGTGTTTGGATTTAAACTCTTCTTCAGGGGAAAAAAGGACTTATATAGAAGAAATTATGTACATGTTCTAAAAACATAATTTATAATATATATATATATATATATGTAAGGCAACATGTGTGTGTCTGTTTATCTGTCTGTATGTCCTTTATACAAATCCACAATTTTTATCTGATTCTCACCAAACTTCACACAAATATTCTTTAGTCTGAGTTCCAGGACCATGGATTAGTTTTAAAGCTTTCATTACACCCGAGCAATGCTGGGCTATGCTGCTAGCATATATATATATATATATATATATATATATATATATATATATATATAGGCAGCTGGTTAGAAAGTTTGTTATGGCAGCCATGTACATCAGGTTTGAATCTTACTATATTTGGAAACCAAAGTATGGATTAGAAATTGTTCTCGAGTAGGAAACTGATGACATGACTTTCAAGAAAATCTGATCCTGTAAATGTGATTTAAAGGAAAATAGAACCTTGCTTGACTGTTAAGCTCTCCATAGCTGAGTGGTCCAAGCATGCTGGATTAAACAGTGGTGTCTCTTGCAAAAGGGGAAGCAGGCTTGAATCCTGCCAGAGAGTCACTTAAGTGCCATGTGTGTATCCACACTTGGGCAATCATGTCTTGAAAGAGACATGACTGACTGGGCAGAAGATTTTTCCTGCAGTAGGTTACCATTACTTTCTGTAGTAGACTGGTTACCAACCGAAGCTATAGTACCCAATCTGTCCTGCTATTTATATTTAACCCATAGCTGGAGGAAGAATGAACAGGTATTTGTGTGTAAGTAAATGCAATGAATTTAACCAAAATTTTAATTTCTTGTTCTGAGCTTATATCCACTGCATTACAAAATATATCTAGAAAGTACATTTTCTTAATTAAGTATTCTTGTGTGTGCAGATGACTATCTAAAATAATATATTCACTAAGAATAATGTTTGAATTAATAAAATAAAAATAGTGTGTATATAAAAACCAATAGGAAGAGTTTAAAGAGACAAGAAAAATGAACATATGAGTAGCGATGACAGTATACAGTAATGTTAAGAATATACTGTTGGGATCTTGATGCCTTAGGACAGCAAAATTCTTACTCTTTGAAGTTAAAGAATATTGGTTGGGATTAACTTTGTGAAACCAAATCTAACTTTGATAAGAAAGAAATTGTAACAGTGTAAATAACAGGCATAATCGTTTGACACGTAATCCATTGTCACTTGAACCAGAAAAAGACCACAAAAATTTGAGAAATGAAGATCGTTAACAATGAAACCAGCCAGAAATTTCTCGGGTCACTCAGCTGTTTGCTAAAGTTCTGAGATGATTCCTAAATGTTGTATTCATACAAGCTGTGGGTGATCATTGCTCTCCACAACTTTCTATTCTTAGCAGCAATTAGTAAGTTTTGTCTTTTCATAATCTTTCCCAGTCTATTTGCATGATCTTGTTTGGTAGGATACTGCTTTTCTCTGTCCCACATGCCTTTATCATGTCAAATTTTCCGAGCTTTCTTTCCTCACTAGCATCCCAGAAATTTCAACAATCTCTTTCTGATTCTGAGTATAAGCTTTCATTTTGTTTTGATTCTATGTTCAGTTCATGTTATCCTAGTATCCTTCTGTAGAACTATGCTTGTGTTACCTCAAGTCTCTCTATCTGGCAGCAAGGCCTCTGATTATGAGGTTGTGAAGAGCATGAAACCACCTCTCACTGTTGTTCTCACCCTGACCTGAAGTGGTAGCACCTGTTAGGGTCCCAGCTATGGGTGAATAGTTAATCCCCAAACTGAGGTCAAAACACTATGAAAGTATAAAAATGCACTTTTTATTTATTTTTTATAATTGTATCGTTTTATTGCCACTGTTGTGCAGGGAATTGCATAGGAAGAATGTTATGAGAAAGAGTGACTGGTTACAGGGGGTGTCAGGAAGAGGGTATGAGAAGGATGAGAATTCTGATGAGTTTGGGGTGGATGGAGAAAAGAGCATGAGAGAGAGGATGCAAGTTAATGAGATAGGAGATGACTATTGACTTTACATTTAAATTCTTGAAAATTGTAGCTGTCGAGAAAGCAAGTAAATGGAAGGGAATTCCACAGGCGGGAAGTGCAACAAAAGAAGCTGCTGGAGTAGAATTTGTGTTTAAAGTTTATTGGTTTCCTAGATGCTAATCTTGTGGGTCGAGGAAATTCATATATAGGGAGTACCAGCGAGCTAAGTATATACATAATATTATTATACATATATCTTTATCAAAATATATACATTATAATATTTTATAGAAGAATATACATTTTGAAGGAAAAATATTACCAACAATACAATTTTTAAAATAAAATCTGACTAATTCAACCTTCTTACTATAATCGAAGTTTAAAAAGAATCTTAAAACCTTGCCTTTTTGGCATTAAATAACCCACAGAGGTGTTGATATGCCATTAAACAGAACTCAAACTCAAGTCTCTTCTTCATCTTCTCCAACATCCACTTCTGTAAAAAGTTCTGCATTGTTTGCAAACAAATCAATTGCTCTGTTGATTTTTTTTTTTTTTTTTTAATCAGGTGCCTTCACAAAATAAAAAATTTTTGTATATATGTTCTACTCCTTACTGCTGCTGAAATTTTACCAATCACTTGGTTTCAATATGGTGTTTTTGGTGAGAAAATTATCCTAACAAATTTCTTCATAAAGACCCCCAACATTCTCAGAGGGATTGAGGTCAAGTGAATTGTCAAGCCAAATCTTCTATGTGCCCTGTCCCTTCAGGACGTACGCGATCATGGCTTTCCACGTCTCCCTATCCCTTGTGGCTCTTAGTATGTTTGCTCCTGGCAACCCCCGTTCCGTAATCCACCTGATCAGACCCTGCAAATATGTTATCCGCTGCCTTCCTCTGTCTCTCCTTCCTTCTATCTGTCCAGTCAGTATCAGGTTCTCCAGGCTCTCCTTCCTCATTGCATGTCCCAGGAACTTCAGTTGTCTCTTCCTGATGCTTAGTATTAATTTCCTTTTTGTTGCCATTCTTTCCAACACCTCGTCGTTGCTTGTATGCTCAGTCCACGATATCCGTAGCATCCTTCTGTAGAACCACATATTTCGACCACTTCCAGTTTTGTCCTCATTTTTGATGATATTGTCCAGCATTCACTGCCATATTGAAGAATTGACATCACGTAGCAGTCTAGCACTCTTTTCTTCGTTTCTATTGAGATTTTCCTGTGTGTTAGTATTTTGCTCATCTTCTGGAACGCCTCCTTTGTCATGCCAATTTGCCTTCGGATCTCCGTGTCGCACTTTCCATCTCCTGTTAGAACACTTCCTAGGTACTTAAATTCTTGTACTTGTTTGATTCTGTTCTCCCCCACCTGTATTTGGCATTTTGGGTTGTATCTTTTGCTGATGACCATGCACTCAGTTTTCTTAAAGTTTATTTGTAGTCCCTTCTTGTCACTCTCCACTACTACTTTCTGTATGAGGTCTTGTAGTTTCCTTTCCGTGTCAGCAATCAGCACTGTATCGTCCGCATATCTTATGTTGTTCAGGTTGTGGCCTCCAATAACAAATCCTGGCGTGTCAACTAGGGTCCTCAAAATATTCTCGCTGTATAGGTTGAACAAATCCGGTGAAAAGACACATCCTTGTCTTACGCCTTTTTCTATCTTTGTGTATCTACCTTTCAAAAATAACATGGTTGTCCAACCAGTTTACATTTCATTACCAGTGTGTGAGCCATCAGACTCCAATGAAAAGAATTAATAATTATATTTATCTTCAGTTTGAATGAAGCACGCAATTTCACTTTGAAAACATCAGAAAACTCCAGGAATATCACGCCATTTTTTTTTTTATACCAGGATGTAGAAGAAAAAAAAGAGTACTGTTACTCTCGCTATTCATAACAGGTTTCACGACATCCAAAGGAGGATCTGCAACGTAATCAATCCAGATTTATCAGCTTGATTTCAGTTACCTACTTACTGTCAAGATGTGGCTTCCCTCTGTCTTTTCTACAAATATTTTCACAGCTTCTGCTCTGTGTTTCTTTCCCTGGTTCCTCGGCCATATGAATTTACTCATGCTACTAGATTGGCTTCTAAGTCCCACCCTTTTACTGTTAAAATAGTCAAATGTAACTGCTGTTTCTACTCTATCAGCTTCTTTTCTCACTCTCCCTGCCTGTGAAACTCCCGTCTGTATATTTGCTCCCTTATAGCTACAATCTCCAAAAGTTTTAATGTAAAGTCAATTGCCATCATCTATCTCTTTATCCTGTCTTTCTTAACCATCCCATGTACCCTGTATTTTTGTCTTTTTTTTTTCTCCCACAGTAACCCCCCTGCACACAAGTGGTGTTTCTGTCTTGTTTAGGGTGAAATGATTATAAAGGAAAAATGTGATGACACTCCAGGTTCATCTTACTTTATTAACTGTAAATATCTTTGACTTCTAGGGTACATTTGGGAAAATAGTTGATCAGTTTGGTGTTTCTTTTTTCCATTGTTTGGAAATTGTTTTCCTTCTCTTAAACTGGTTGCCATTCACAGCTATACAACTCACTCTACCCTGCTTTTTAATCTAATTCCAGCAGGAGAAGAAAAAAACAAATTTATGCTTTTCCAAGTGCATTTATGTGAAAGTGAACATAAGACTAAACCTGAATTTGAACTTGAATTGCTATTTCCATTATCTGTGTCAATAATCATTACGCTATCAACACAGTTAATCCACTCTCTCTCTTTTATATATATATATAAAAGTACCATGACCATTCAGAACATAGGTGGCCATAGGTCTTTACAGAATCCTTTTTTTTTATTATCTGAAATACCATGACTTATTGAGAAAGATAGTGGAGTAGTTTCTCCCACCCTTAAACTTCTACATGTTCTGAAATTTAGAGTTTTCTTTCTTCTAGACTGGCTAGAGAGTCTTGTCTTTTCACCCAATATAAGGCCAAAGAGCCACTCAAGTTAGTGGGTTACTAAATGATTGTTGTAAAAGCATAAGAAGGTGAAGTGAAAAGTGCTTATGAG
Source organism: Ascarosepion bandense (assembly GCA_037127315.1). Classification (NCBI taxonomy): domain Eukaryota; kingdom Metazoa; phylum Mollusca; class Cephalopoda; order Sepiida; family Sepiidae; genus Ascarosepion; species Ascarosepion bandense. The sequence continues at coordinate 8,915,501 of JBBBDQ010000828.1, forward strand.
GATATGTCGAATAGATGACTTTTGACCCTACACTTGAAGAGGTTAAGATCATAGGGATCAAGTGAATATCCTCTTGGGAGTCAGTTCCCAGAAATAATACTCTTGAGAAAATGAGTGAAACTTTCTGCTTACCAGTAGGGAATGAGGATTAAGTGATTTTTGAGTATAGTGCGTCCTAGTTGTGAAGATTTGTAGTTCTCCCCTCCTTATGGATTAAAGTGTTAGTGCATTAATTTTGTGACATAGTAATTGTGAGTTCAATCACTGGGCTGGGCAGTGTGTACTTGGACTCAGTGGAAATAGGGTGAGTAATAACTGAGCAGTCAATTGCCATATGTGATACACACTTGGGGAACTCATGTCTCAAAAAGAGACATGACTGACTGGGCAGAAGATTTTCCCACAGTAGGTTACCATAATTTCTGTGGTAGACTGGTTGCCAACGAATACTATAGAACCCAATCTGTTCTGTTATTTAGCCCATAACTGGAGGGAGAAGAGACAGATTGATACCTTTCCCAAGGGTATTTTTATGTAAGGGAATGCAATGAATTCAACTGGAATTTGAACTCGGCTCTCCAATTTCTCATTTCGAGCCAATATCCACTGCACTACATGGCACATCTTTTATAACTGAGCAGCGCTAAATTGTAATTAAACATGGGCACTGAGATGAAAACATTTTCTATTTATTAAATAGATGGTTCAGTTCAAAATTTCCTGAAGGTTACTTGAATCAATGAATAATGTAGATATATCAGCTGAAACATTGTGATAGCAACAAAGATAAGGACAATAGTCCACATGTGAATATAATGCCAAAATAATAGTGTTATATATTCATTTTTAGTTATTTTATTCACTTGTTGGTATATTTAAGTTAAGCAACGATAGTCAGGACTTAAATGGGTAACTGCTTGAGAATACCAGATACTGTAAGCATAGATGTGCAGATGGTATAATGGGTAATGGCTTGGAATTGAAAATTGGAGTTAAGTAATGTTAAGCCTGGTCAGTACCTAGATGGGTAACTGCTTGAGAATACCAGATGCTGTGAGCTTGGATGTGCAGGTGGTGTAATGGATAATAGCTTCAAATTGTTAATAAGAGAACTGAGTTCCAACGTTGGGATCATTATATTAACTTACACACAAATGCACTTGGAAAAAGCTATGAATTCACCTCTTCTTGTTGTATAGTAACATTTGAATCACTAAACCATTAATAAATAAATAAAATTCTTACAATCTAAAAATATTTTCAGGCTTTAAATAAACTGCAATGGGTTGATAAGACATAAAAAATTAATCAATTAAAAAAAAAACTTCACTCTTTTTTTCAATATAAGGACATCATACCAAACACTGAATCACTATCAAATAGGTATAAATATTTAGAGAGAAGATATTTCAGCATAGGGTAAATGTTAGTTGAGCAGTAGTTTGATCCTCATTGGGTACTTCACACCTGTTATCTTGTGTCAGACTTAGTAAATAGCAATAATTTTCCAGGAGATAAAATGCCCTTGGGTTTTGGATGGTTAGCAGAAAGGATGTTTTGTGGGCCTTTTATTGACAGACAGGCCGGCTGTTGCACACGTGACAAGGGGTGTAGCCATAGGCAGGAAAATTCTTATGCTACAAATATCCTTGAGAAACAAACCTTGGCAGCAGGTGCCTCTCTCGCCAGTTGTCCCTGTCAGTTTCTATGTAAAATTTGAAATCACCTTTGTCAGGTTCTCATATAATGTTAGACTGGCCAAAACGTTAGTTCCTTTTAAGTGTAAATATTGAAATTACCTTTAAGTTCTCACATAATATTAGACCAACCAAAAAGTTTGTTTCCTTTAAGTATAAATAAAAAAGATGTCACACATGAACAATATATTTACTATTTTGTCATATTTTTGTGGATGTGTGTTGTGGATATTGACTCTGAATAAGTAATCGATAAGACAAGTTAAAATTTTGGTTGATATTTGTTGCCTTCACATACTCGCAAATACCCTTAGAAAAGGCATTAATCCGTCACTTCTTCCCCCAGCTATGAGTTAAATAACAGGACAGTGAGTTCTGTAGCCTTGGTTGGCAACCAGTCTACCACAAAGTAATGGCAGCCTACTGTGGGAAATTCTTCTGCCTAGTCAGATATGTCACTTTTAAGACATGATTGCCCAAACATGTATCACATATGGCACTTAACTGACTGACTGATTTTGAGGGTGGGAGTTGAGGAGAGGAACTTTCATGCCTTCAAAACTTCTTACTGAGCAAAGATCTGCTTGAAGTGTCTTTTGCAGTTTTCCAGATTTTTCTTCAGGGAAGGAATATAATGTAAATGGTGATTTGAAGATACCAACCGGCAATTCTTTTTTTTTTTTTACAATGATATTCAAGCTGTATAAGGCCCGAGAGTCACTCAAGGTAGACTTCATATGAGAAATTTCAACCAAATTATATCTAAAAGTATTATTTTAAATAAAACATGAATTGTAATATACTGGGAACTTAAAGATAAAAATGTTTTACAGATATCTCTTGATAAAACCTTTTTGTGGCCTCACTAGTAAAACAGGCTGCCAGGGATATTGAGTTCAAATCTCACTGGAAGATTATTCAGTATTTGTGGTTTCTATTGCTTACTTAACTAGAGAGTTTTTTTTTTTTTATAATCGTTTCACCCCGAGCAAGCCACTATTGCGCAGGGGGTTACATAGAGTAGTGAGGAAGGATCGTTAGATATAGGAAAAGTCAGAAGGAGGGTGATAGATGGGTAAGGATACCGAGAATGAGGGTTGGGTAGATGGTGAGAGTGTTGGGAGAATAGATGCAAGTTAGTGTCATAGGAGGTGTCTATTGACCTTACATTTAAACTCCTGGAGATTGTAACCGTTGGGAAAGCAGACACGTGGAAGGGAATTCCACAGGTGGGAAGTGCGAGAAAAGAAGCTGTTGGAGTAGAAATTATGGTTACATCTTATCTGTTTTGTACTAGAAAACAGTTGAACTACTAAGGGTATTTTTTTTATACTCATCAAGCAAGGTGATGAAGTCACTAAGATGCAATGGGTTACTGAGAAAGAAACTGAGAAAATATTAGGGAGAAATGACAAAAAAAAAAAAAAGACAAAATTATAGTTAACAGGAAATCAAAAAACCAGAAGTAAATTTCATTTTTTTCAAAAAAAAATTAGAATAGAACTTGTTGCAATTTCAATAATAAAATTCAGACACAAAGCTGCTATTCTGGTCAGTCACTCAGATAAGTGCCATATTTGATACACACTTTGGGCAATTATGTCTTGAAAGAGACAGACTGACTGAGCAGAAGATTATCCCATAATAGGTTGCCATTGCTTTCTCTAGTAGACTGGTTGCTAGCCAATGCTATAGAACCCAATCTGTTCTATTATTTAACTCATAGCTGGAGGAAAGTGATAGATTACTACCTTTCCCAAGGGTATTTGTGCATAAGTGAATGCAAGAAATTCAACTGGAATTTGATTTGTCATTCCAAGTTGATATCCACTGCACCACAAGACACATCTAGTACTATGCTTATATTCATGACTAGCAGTATAACTCAGCATTGCTCAGGTGTAATGAAAGCTTTAAAACTAATCCATGGTCCTGGAGCTCAGACTCCTTGGACGTTGGCATGAAAGACTAAAAAGCAATAGTTGTTTCCAGTTAAAGCAAAACTGTAGACTGAAAGAAAAATGAATGGATGTAAGTCAAATTTTGATTTCCTGGTATCGATATCAAATAAGTCTTTTTCGTTGTAAACTGAATTTTGAAGGCTAAATAAGTCCTCTGAGTAAATGGTATCATGGCTGAGACTAAGAACTACAATTATACCTACTTAGAGTTAAACCTGAAGCAAAAACTAAAATAAAAGGGCTGAAAAAAATACAGACATACAGGCAGATAAACACACAAACATCTTGCCTTTTATATATATATATATATATATATATATATATATATATATATATTATCAATTTTCTGCACTATTGTAAGAACTGCAACCTTGAAACTTCTGAATATCGTTTTTTATGTCTTCGTCTATGAGTGTATCAAATTTGATTAAAATTGGACCACTCCTTCTATAACCCGATTTTTTTCGATTATCGATTTTCGATATTTATCAGGGGTACCTCGACACAAGACCTAGCTAAGAACACTTGCAGACGCTTATAGTACAACTGTGTAAATTTTCAAGAAAATCGGTTCAGCCGTTTTGGAGTCTATAGGTAACGGATACACACGCACGCACACAGACACACAGACAGACACACACACAGACAGACACACACACACACACACACACACACACACAGACACACACACACAGACAAAGTCTCATTTATAAATAAGTGTAGATGTAGATTTAGATGTTGAGCAATGCAAGAAAAACAATTGGCATGGAAATATTTATAGAAAAACTACTTTATTGTAGTGGAAAAGTGATTGAAGCTGAAGTGACAGATTAGGATTGGTACAATTGTAGATTCTTTTTTTAGAGTTTTCTTAAGCATCTCTAGATACATAGCAACAGCACCAAACTAAAGGAGAGGAGCCTCCGGTGTGCGCGGCATGCCAGGAGTCCTATACTGTGAAGCACTTCCTACTGGATTGTGTCGATCTTTCCCCATATTCGCTAGACTTACTACAATGTCAACAGTTTGAAAGAACTATTTGCAAAAACAAACCCCAATACTATTATAGCCTTTCTGAAAAATATCTATACAAGAAAATATAACACTAACCAAACCCAAAGATATATATGAAGCAAAGAGCAAGACTTAATGCAATTAATGTTTTAAAGTAACTTGACCCAAACCAATGGGTAATTTAAGAAAAACTGATTTGATCCAACGAATGTGTCAAAGAAATAATCTGGATAACGGACCAAGAATGATGTGATACAACAAATGATTTGGCATTAAATGACCCACAGAGGTCAATATGCCATAAAACCCAACCAACCAAACTAAAGGTGAAAAATTACTAATGCATGCACACACACACACACACTTCATTTGCAGTGAAGCTTCTTCGTATATTTTTGCTGCATTCGTACAACATTTTTTTTTTCTTGAACTTCTTGCCTGTATTTATTTTTTTCAATTTGAAGCACTGAATAAAAAGGGAACAAAACAAAAAGTACAACACTCACCTCAAGTGTTTCTTCCCCAGGGGTCACTAAATGCAGACCGTGAGGAAAGAAATGCATGATGTGTCATCGGTGACTAAGAAAGAAATCAATTTTTCTCGGTTGCTTACTAGTGTTTTAAAATAATTGTTTCATTTTAGTGGCAATAAGTAAAAGTAATCGGATAATGAAATAGTTATTAAAATGCTACAACAGAAGATCATTTGTAACGAAAATTAAATCCTCAAATGTTTACCTTTCAGTAAAATGTACACATTTGTATTTTTTCCAATTGGTACAAGCTGACTGTTCTCTTTTCTGCATAGTCTTATGATCTTCACTTATTGCCTTTCCTTATGCAAACACAATACATCACAATAGCCCCCTACCTTGAATGGCTCTTGGGCCTCGTGTTGGTTAACTATTAAAAAATAAAATTCTCTTGTGAGAATCAGCAGGACATCAAACTTGAAAAGATGAACAAAGTGACATTGATAAGAGAAAGCTATTTATAGTTTGAACTGAAGCCTTTTGGTGACTTTTGAATATGTTTATTTTGTCTTTATTAAGTGAGAACTTGAAAAAAAGTAGATAAATCTATTCATGATATCTTGCTCAGGCACATATTTTCCATTTTACTGTTGAAATTGCAACAAGTTGTATTCAAATATTTTTTCTCTTGCACTTCTTGCTTATGGAACTCTCTTCTGGCTTCTCTTAATTATGATTTCGTCCTTCTGAATCCTGTCATTTTTATTTTTTTGTCCCTTTCAATGTCGGCTCTTTAATTTTGATTTTTTTTATTAATAATTTCACTCCAAGCAAAGCAATAATTAATGCCGCTAAGACACAAGGGGATTACTGAATGTTAGAGGATATTAGAACAAGAAACACATTACCAAAAATGGAGAATGAGAATATGTTTATATAAAAGCCATAGGGAAGCTATGTTACGATGGTGGGAAAGTGACTGAAGTTGAGATGCCAGGTCATGGCCAATAACATTGCATATTTTTCTTTGGATCTTATCAGGAATCTCTAAAGACATAGCAGAAGCAACAGACCAATGATGCCAAATTCATCAGCTCTATATTTTAACACTGACATTTCAGGTGAATATTTGGCAAATTGGCAATTTTTGGCTAACTTGTCAATCATCAAATATTAATTTTTTATTCAGATTTTCTTCAGTATATTTTTTTTGTGAAATTAGACAAGGCCATTTGAAGGAAAAAAAAATGTTTTCAGTATTTTTTGATAGCTGCTCACCATGTATCCTTAAGATTGTTACATTATGTGAAAAAAAATCCCAATGAACAATATTGGCAGGTTATTGGAAAAGCCCTCAGCACAACTCAGTTTAAGGCTTGCTGATGTTATAAATGGTTACCATGGTGATGGAGTGAACACAGATTAGAGATCGGTTGGAAGGGAAGGGTTGATAGAGGAGAGTTTACAAAATGCTGGAGTCAATTTGTATTATTGTTGTAGTTACAGCAACAGTAGTCCTCCCGAACAAAAGCCATTTAACCTCCAACCTTTCATGATTACTGCTGCCTTCCTCGATTTCCCATTTCTGTAGCCTCCTTGGACTACTCCAAATGGCAATGGAACTTTCTTGTTGGCTTTCATTTATCCTTCTGCTCTCCATCTCTTTCTAACGTTCTATTAAAGCAACTGTTTGCTAGTCTCACGGATGAGACAGACAGACAAGTCATCAAGGATTACCCCACTCCTTTCTTTATTTCAGTGCAAATACTTACACGATCTACTTTCATTTAATTATTTTTTTTATTTTTCACCCTGTTGCTTAGCAAATGCTTAAAAGAAAGGATATGATGCTAATGGTTGGGAAGTTAGCTCCCACCCCTCAACCGAACAACTGGGCTTCCGTCTGTATCTCACAAATGTTTCTTCCACTTTGTATTTTATGCTGCTGGTTTTAGACTCTCTGCAACAATATGGCCGCTTCTTCTTCCTCCTCCATTGCTGCCCCATCTCCCCCTCCGCCCATACCCAGCCATCCATTGCAATCTCCAGCTATTTCCAGCCAGGTTTTAGAACTGATGAGATATATGGAAGATAACGCTATCAGGAAATGAAGAATCCTGTCAAAATATGCCTGCTTATTTGATGCCATGGTATCGAGAAATTCAAATTCACTGGGTGTTGGATTTCAGGCAGGTCTTCAAGTTTGTCATGTTGTAGCTTTTTTAGATTGCAAAAAAAAAAAGAATATTTTACCACCATCTTGGACAGAATGACAAAACTCTCTTTAAACATTTAGTTATTACTGTCCTGGGTATGACGATAAACTGCATCCAGCAGCAAGGCCTCTGATTGGAAGGTTGTGAGGAGCATGGAACTACCTCTTAATTGCTGTTGTTCCCAGGTCCACCCCGACCTGGAGTGGTAGCACCTGCTAGGGTCTCAGCTATGGGCAAATAGTTAACCCCCAAACTGGGGTCAAAACACTATGAAAGTATAAAAATAGACTTTTATAGGAAAATATACATTTTTTGAAGGAAAAATATTACCAACAATATATTTTTTAATAAAAAATTAACCATAACACATTTTTGAAGGAAATAAAATTATTCTCAGCAAAACATTTTTAATTGCAAAACTAGAAGACATTTTCAGTTTTCTAAAATAAAAAAGAATAAAAACAAAAAAATTTCATTAAAATCTGACTAAATCAACCTTCTCACTAATTGAACATTAAAAAAATATCTTAAATCCCCACCTTTTTGGCATAGGTTGATATGCCATTAAACAAAACTCAAACCAAAAAACATTTAGTTATTTGTTTTGCCTTTGCTTCTTATTTTTCTTTTATGTGTGGTGTCCCTTCAGTACATGTATGACCATGAGTCTCTATAACTTCCTGTGCTTTGTAGCTCTTAGTAAATTTTGTCTTTTTACTATCTCTCCTAATCCCTGTTCTGCCAACCATTTACACAAGCTCATTAGGTAGGTTTTGCATTGCTTTTCCCTGGCCCTCTGGTCTTCAAAATGTCCTGTGAGTGTTAAATCTTCCAAGCCCTCTTTCCTCATTATGTTCCCACAAAATTTCAACTCGCTCTTTCTTGTGTTAAGTATATGTTCTTTTTGTTTACATTTTCTCTAAAACCTTGTCAATGCTCACGTGTTTAATCCATGGTATTCTCAGCATCCTTCTGTAGAACAATGTTTTTATTGCCTTAAATCTATTTTTTATCTCCAATGAGATTGTCCAGCATTCATTGTCATATTGGCTGACCAATATTACAAAACCATTAAATAAGCTTTTTTTTTTTTTTTTTTGTTTTTAAAGATTTTTCTGTTTCTTAATACTTTACTTAGCTTTTGCAAGGCACTTTCCCTATCCCAATACACCTTTTAATTTTGGTGTTGCACATTCCACCCTTTTTCAAAACACTTTCTAGATATTTATATTTTTGTACTTGCATGATTTATACATCTCCAATTAGTAATTCACATGTTCGGCTATTCTACAAGATAGAAAAAGCAGAATTATTGGTGAGTTTTCATAAAATTCTTTATGAAGGTTTTTTTTTTCTACTAATATCCAATACAAGGCACAAGAGTCACTTAAGGTAGATGATTATTGTGTGGAGTTATATTAGCAAGAAAGAACCTGTGTTAGGAGTATAGAGCTGAACTAGACTTTAGAAAGAAACAGAAATCAAATTCCAAACAAGAAATAACCTCCACTCTGATTCAAAAGATTGGGAAGGAAGTTGAACGGGATGATAGACAAACCTATCTTTTCCTATTGGTGGAGGAGAGAAAAAAATGAAATGAAATAAGCAGTGAATAATCCTTCTCATCGCAGGTACAGACACTAGGAATACAGAGCCGAAGCAGACTTTAGAAGGAACTGGAGACACAATCCTGAACTGGAAACAAAAGATAAACATTTACTTTTGTTCATAACACTGGGAGGGGAATATTTTAAGAAAAAAAATCTATCATATTTTCTCTTCTTGATAATTGCACAAGTTAAGAACCTATTCATTATGTCTGAGTTATACTGTTCTCAGTGGCATTTCTGTTTTGCTTGGGGTGAAATGATTAAAAAAAAAATGTCTGTAGACTAACAGTCTTAGTTGTTGAAATGAAAAGTAACAAAAATTAACAGAAAAAAGAAACATTCATCAAGAATTGTTGAGTAATTAGCAATGGTTAAATATAATGCCCAACAAACAAAATTGACAACGTTTGCAATAAGCAATAACAAGAAAAAGAAAAGAACAGAGGAAAAATAATATTAAGCAAGCAAACGTTGTATACAAAGCAAAGCAACAGTAATAACGTTCACAAACTAAGAATGTTGTTGACACAAAAAATAAATACAGACAAGCGATTGCAGTTATCTGACTTTAGGGTAACAAAGAGCAAGACTGTCTTGTCGGCAAGAAAGAAATCTCAGCATGCATCTTTGTTTTGTCTATAAATGTGGGGCAGGGAGATGTTTTTGCAATCATTCCTCTACCGATTGGAACCAACAGGAACTGATAATGATAAAACGTCTCTTATTTAATTGGAGTAGATAAATCTATCGCCCGGTTCACACTCCACCCACATCTATTGAACAGGTTAAGAGGCTCATCCCTTGTTCCCTGTTTAGGAAGTGGTTTCCGGCTTTTTCTCTTTTCCAATCTTCTCACTTTTTTTTTTTTCAATTGGAGTAGATAGATCTATCTATCGCCCGGTTCACACTCCACCCACATCTATTGAACAGGTTAAGAGGCTCATCCCTTGTTCCCTGTTTAGGATGTGGTTTCCGGCTTTTTCTCTTTTCCAATCTTTTTACTTTTGTTTTTTTTTCAGTTGGAGTATATAGATCTATCTATTGCCTGGTTCACACTCCACCCACGTCTATTGAACAGGTTAAGAGGCTCATCCCTTGTTCCCTGTTTAGGATGTGGTTTCCGGCTTTTTCTTTTCCAATCTTTTCACTATTACGTAGCCCCCTGCACATCAGTGGCGTTACTGCCTTGCTCAGAGTGATACGATTAAAAAAAAAAAAAATTTACCAAAGTGCTTTCAGGATGTGGGTGATCATGGTTTTTCACACTTCATTACCTTTTGTTGTGCTGAGTAACTTCTACACTATTGGCTTCATCTTCAATGCCATTATTATGACATTTCGGCTGTTGTACACTGACCTTCTTCAGTTGCTAGGAATTTCAAAATCAAACTGTTTGAAATTCCTAGCACCTGAAGAAGGCCAAAGTGTACGACAACTGAAATGTCATAATAATGGCATTGAAGATGAGGACAATAGCCTGAACAATGTAATTAGTGCTCTACACCATCTTATTTTTAGCCCTGTTCTGCCAGACATTTATTGCTTGTTAAGTTACTTACTGCCCCTCCCACTACACTTGCTTTCAGTATGCTCTGTGTGTGTGTGTTAAATTCTATAGGCCCTCTTTTCTCACAATGTCTCCCAGAATTTTCAACTATCACTTTTCAATTGTAAATATTTTCTCGTGCTGATTTTGTTTTCAACTTCCTTGTCACTCACATTTATTGTTCTTTGCATTTCCATTCAGTCAGTCAATTAAGTGCCATATGCTTGGGCGATCATGTCTCGAAAGTGACATGACTGACTGTGCAGAAGATTATCCCACAGTAGGTTGCCATTGCTTTCTGCAGTAGACTGGTTGCCAGCCAAGGCTATAGAACACAATCTGTCCTGTTATTTGACTTATAGCTAGAGTGGGAAGGGATGTATTATATCATTAAATAGTAATTAGTGGGGGATCAGTTTATTACTTCATAACAATATAAAAATGATCCCCAACTATATGCCCAGTAGAAGCCTTAATCATATTTTCAACTATTAAATTCAGTCAGTTAAGTGCCATACATGAAACACGCTTAGGCGATCATGTCTTGAAAGAGACATAACTGACTGGGCAGTAGATTATCCCACAGTAGGTTGCCATTGCTTTCTGCAGTAGACTGGTTTCCAGCGAAGGCTATAGAACCCATTCTGTCTTGTTATTTAACCCATAACTGGAAGGAAGAGATGGATTAATACCTTTTCCAAGGGTATTTGCGTGTAACTGAATGCAACGAATTCAACTGGAATTCAAACTCGGCTCCCCGATTTCTCGTTCCGAGCCGATATGCACTGTACCACAACACACATCGGCAAGCATTTCCATTAGTCATTGGTAAAACATCATCTTCATTGCTTCAAGTCTCTTAATATGTGAGCGAATTGTCTTGCATTCATTGCCACATCGGGAAGTAGATATTACATAGTTGTTTAGTTTTTATGTCAGTTTCTTTAAATTTTTTCTCTGTTTTGTGTACTTTATAAGACTACATCTTTGATTCTGTCATTGAATATTTCAAAACTTTCAATAATATCATGTTTAAACACTAGTTCTCATATGATCACCAAAATGAAGCAACATTAAGCCTGGTCCGTACCTAGATAGGCAACCGATTTGAAATACCAGGTGCTATAAACTTGGATTTAAGCTGATGTGTATGGTTAAAAGCTTGGAATTGGAAATTAGAAAGTCATGTTACAGTTGGGTTTGTTATAGTCATTTATGTGCAAATACTCTTAGGAAACGTATGAATCTAGCTCTTACCTCCCACTATGGGTTAATTAGTAGAACTTGTAACAGTAAATAATTATCTTCAAATAATTCTTACATTCTAAAAAAATTTTTAAATAACTTGTAAAAGGCTGATAAGTCATAAAAAACCCAAATTAATCAATTAAAACATGAATCTTTTGAATTATCATAAGTTGGTAAATGCAATTGATTAATTCATCAATTGCATTCACTAACTTATGATAATCCCAATAGACTGTATATGTCACTGGCAGAATTAATGTTCGCAAGAAAAATTAAATTGGTGCTCGACAAATCAAACAAGAATAAGGATAGATAAGAAAAAGGGGACTAAACTTTTCAAGGTTGACAAAAAAAGTGTTTTTCCCAGTGTATAAATATGCAAAAGAAATGTTGGAAGATGGTGTAATAATATCATGAGTTAGAAAAATAATGTCTATGGTAAAAGGATAAATAATGGGAATACAAAAGACGTTATAATCAGTTAAAGAAAAGATTTATTGAAGAAAGACCCAAAAGAATTGAAGAACCTATGAAAGGACTGTATGATGTTTTTTTTTATGTACTAGCACCGCAAGAATTCGTTAAACATATAAGTACGATTTCTAGAAAAAATAAACCTATGGAAAACCAAGAGGTTGATTCTAATAGCAAAAAAAAAAAATGAAGTTCAGTCTTCTGTCAAACTCTCCAGAAAGAGGAGCGTAGTAATTACTAATAAATAAAATTAAATATCTGAACTTATTTATAAATGGAACTTTGTGTGTGTATCTGTTACCTATAGACTCCGAAACGACTGAACCGATTTTCTTGAAAAATTACACAGTTGTAATATAAGCATCTGCGAGTGTTCTTAGGTAGGTTTTGTGTCAAGGTACCCCAGATAAATATTGAAAATCGAAAAAATCAGGTTATAGAGGGAGTGGTCCGGTTTTAATCAAATTTGATACACTCATAGACAAAGATAGAAGAAATGATATTTAGAAGTTTCAAGGTTGCAGTTCTTACAATAGTGCAGAAAATCAATTATATATATATATATATATATATATATATATCTAAAAGGCAAGATGTTTGTGTGTGTGTGTCTGTTTATCTGCCTGTATGTCTGTATTTTTTTTCAGCCCTTTAATTTGTTTTTGCTTCGGGTTTGGCTCTAAGTAGGTATAATTGTAGTTCTTAGTCTCAGCCATGATACCATTTACTCAGAGGACCTATTTAGCCTTCAAAATTCAGTTTACGACGAAAAAAACATATTTGAAATCGATACCAGGAAATCAAACTTTGACATACATCCATTCATTTTTCTTTCAGTCTACGGTTTCGCTTTAACTGGAAACGACTATTGCTTTTTAGTCTTTCGTGCCAACGTCCAAAGTGTCTGAGCTCCAGGACCATGGATTAGTTTTAAAGCTTTCATTATACCAGAGCAACGCCGGGCTATACTGCTCGTATTAAATATTCAAGTATCATCTTAATCAACTTAAGCTTAATTTTCTTCCTTCAAATTTTCTGTAACTTTAAATATTACACAATGTCCATCCAATATGCAACAGATCTTCTTAGAAGCCTAGCAGTTAAAACCATAACCTCAAATATATGCAGTTTTATAGCTATTTCTGATATTTGATGTGCCACAAAGATGAGTTTAGTGTGGAGAACCTGACTGCATATACTTAGATGAGGGCCAAAAATTGCCCAGCCTTGCAACCACTAATCTACCCCTCTGGTGCAATGGGGTGGTTCAGCATCAGGTATTTGTTCTCCGGGTCTGGGCACCGCTCAATATTTATTTTTCTCAGAAGCATAAATACCATTTTATAATTCATATATACTAGTATATACCTTATACCTTACCGAATTTAGTGGCTCTTGCTAATGAAAATGCCTAATTTGCATATTCAACTTTAAAAATGTCTCATTTTCAATGTGGTTTTTTTGTGACCTTCATATGTAAGTGTTGTTTTTTTTATAATTAAATTATTTGGTTATTAAATAAAGCCATTTATTGCTCTGAAAGTGGTAACTACATTAGCATTTGAATCACAGCTTAAAGGTGATTAAGGCATGTATAAAGGGAAGTAAAAAATTTTAATAACACGTTTGAATAATTTGAAAATTATTAAAAATTACAACATTGTAATACGCTGTATAAAAATGCTTAAACCTCTCAAACTGTTTTAATTACAACAATTTTGCTAATATTATTTTCAGTGTACATGCAAATCTTTCATGGAAATAGTTGCATAGTGTTGTAATGCAAAGGAGAGAGACTTGACTCATACCATGTCCAATGTGACAATGACAGATCTTGATTTCTTCTACGTTTCCAAAATTATCTTTAAATCTTTTATTTCTTTATTATGACATAAGAAAAATGTGTATGTCGTCATTTTGCTAGGTATTTAAAGTGTATATATATATATACTAGCAATATAGCCCGGCGTTGCTCAGGTATAATGAAAGCTTTAAAACTAATCCATGGTCCTGGAGCTCAGACTCTTTGGATGTTGACACGAAGAACTAAAAAGCAATAGTTGTTTCCAGTTAAAGCGAAACCGTAGACCGAAAGAAAAATGAATGGATGTAAGACAAATTTTGATTTCCTGGTATCTATATCAAATTTTCTGCACTATTGTAAGAACTGCAACCTTGAATTTTCTGAATATCATTTATGTCTTTGTCTATGAGTGTATCAAATTTGATTAAAATTGGACTACTCCTTCTATAATCCGATTTTTTTCGATTATCGATTTTTGATATTTGTCGGGGGTATCTCGACACAAAACCCAGCTAAGAACATTCGCAGTTGCTTATAGTACAACCGTGTAAATTTTCAAGAAAATCGGTTCAGCTGTTTCGGAGTCTATAGGTAACGGACACACACACAAAGTTCCATTTATAAATAAGTTTAGATATATATATTTTATCGAATTAAAAGCTTTTAATTAGTCTGTAATAGATTAGTATTAAATGAGCATAAATACTCAGAATTCTTTGGCATGGTCAAAATGTGTGTGTGTGTGTGTTGCAATTCCCTATTTCATTAATACTAATGATAATATTAGTCATTTCTTTATCTGGAAAAATTTAGCATTCATTGACCAAACAGCCAGTGCCACTTTCATTTGCAATTTATAAAATCTTTCTCTTAAAACAGCTTTTTTAAGAAAATACCTTTCTCAAGTTTGCTGTTATCACTTTTTCTAGTATTTCCTTCCCAATCTTTTGTTTGAAGTAGTGTGGAATGTCAACATCTCGGCTGTGCCATTATTTTCTCCAAGTCACATGTCGTATCCATTTAAGTCATTGTTGTTGTTGTTGTAAGTCCTTAAATGATATTTCTGTTACTTGATACACTTCTTTGTGATTCTGTAACGCTAGTACAATGTTTGAAGATAGTCTTCACCAAGACTTACATTCTCAAAGACATTTTTAGCCATTGATGTGAGAAAGTGGTTGTACATAACTGACAATTTAGACATTTTGGAATGAATTTTTTTTATAGTTATTCACTCAGATGCATAACAACTTTAACTTTGAGCCTGACAGAATTCAGTTTTGCTAATTTGGGCACTGCACAGTCCAGTGTTTTGCAAGCTAATCTCACTAATTACTTTCACAATTTCTGTGGGTACCCTATAACTGTGCTCTTGTGCCAGACTAAGCTTACCTCAGTTGTAAGCATTGGTACAAAAAAAATCCTTAGAAAATCAATGTATAGGTGGCTTCTTTTTTCTTTAATGCCTTTACAATTTTGTAAATTTTCTTCTTTGTTAACCTTTATCAATCTGCATTGTTACGGTTACTTTTCTTTTAAATTCATTTTTTAATGTCTCTTCTTGTTAATTAGCAACT
The DNA here is from genome assembly GCA_037127315.1 of Ascarosepion bandense. Lineage (NCBI taxonomy): Eukaryota > Metazoa > Mollusca > Cephalopoda > Sepiida > Sepiidae > Ascarosepion > Ascarosepion bandense. The sequence continues at coordinate 8,931,121 of JBBBDQ010000828.1, forward strand.
GGGTCCGACCCTTTTACTGTTAAACCAATAAATTGTAAACATAAATTCTACTCCAGCAGCTTCTTTTCTCGCACTTCCCGCCTGTGGAATTCCCTTCTGTTTACTTGCTTTCCAGACAGCTATAATTTCCAAGAATTTAAATGTAAAGTCAATAGTCATCTCCTATCTCACTAACCTACATCCTCTCTCTCATGCTCCTTTCTCTGTCCACTCCACTCTCATTAGTTTTCTCATCCATCTCTTACTCACTTCCTGACATCCCCTATAACCTGTCACTGTTTCTCATAACTCTCCTCCTATGTCACTCCCTGCAAAACAGTGGTAGTAAAATACCTTGCTTGGGGCAATACGATTATAAAACAAAGTCAAGTCATCTCCTCTCTCACTAACCTGCATCCTCTTTCTCATGCTTCTTTTTACTTCCACTTCACTCTCATCATTATTCTCATCCATCTCTTACCCACTTCCTGACACCCCCTATAACCTGTCACTGTTTCTTATAACTTTCCTCCTATGTAAAACCTGCAAAAAAGTGGCAACAAAATGCCTTGCTTGGGGCGATATGATTATAAAGTTGTTTTTTTGTTGTCATAGCAGGGTATGACAACACAACTATGAAATTTAAACTCACTATTGTTCAGGGATCAGTCACCTTCAATGGCTGGATAAATCTTTTGTACAGCAAATGAAGTCACATACTATGTAATAAAGGGTTAAGAGTTGACATGAATGATGATAGAAAAATAATTGCCAGCAAAGTGACCAACGATACATTTTGATAGTAAAATGTACAGGCAATTGTCTTTTTCTTTCTTTTTCTTTTCTTAATGCGCTTATAAGTTGGTAGCCTGGATTTTTTTTGTAAAGAATTAGTACCACTGTATGTATTCGTTACAGCCAATGATGTTAGTAAACATATTTGCCAGACTATTACATTACTCTGCAATGTAAATGCACTGTTTAGGCTTTTGATTCTGATGCAAACTTTATAAATAAATAAATCTACTATTTGCTAGCCTTTGCAGAATAAATATCTCTTCAGATTTTACTTGGATTTTTGTTTTTTTTATCTAACTATATATTTTTTTCAAGAGTTTAGTGATTAAATTCCTTTTTAGATGTTTTATCAATAGCGAAAACAATGTCAAAGAATCGGCAGTAAAAGTCGTCAAGCAATTAAGAGGCGAGATTCCGATCTGCTGATAAAGTTTCTTGTTTGTTGAGTGACTCTCATATCCTTCGTTTTGTTGACATTTGTTTCCCCTGCACCCATCTCTCCATTTTCCAGGATTGTTGCTTGAGAATTGGACTTAGGCAGGATCAGTCTCAATTTCTGCCTGGGTCTTATTTTACACTTGCAGTGATAAAAATGTCAAGATTACTGTTGGACAAATTACATAAAAGTAGGGATTTATATTCGCCCCATGAGCATAATATAAAAGGAGAGAGAATTTGATCAGATTTGCTTGGTTCTCATTTCTGTTTCAAATAATTAAGAATAAGTGGCTTTCAGATAACCATTTAGATTTTTTGGCTACAAGCAATAAATGTACAAGCAGTGCAAATTCCTACTTAGTGTGTTGCATTCATTTTGCACTAATGCCCTTGGGAAAGGCGTAAAGACATCACTTCTCTTACTAACTAATGCTTAAATAACAAACTAGACTGGGTTCTCTAGATTTGTGTGGAAGCGAGTCTCGGAGAATTACAACTGTGGAGAAAGCAATGAGAAAGCACTATAGATAATAAATAAATAAAAGGAATCTGTGGAGAGCTGTGTTCACCCATGTCCTTGAAGAGTTATGATTTTCTTCTTTAATTAAGAGTCTGTGGGACAAACAGCTTAACCATTCTTCTCAGTTCCTCCATTCAAAGACAGCTGTTTTCTGTGGGATGCTCTCTCCATGATTTACATAGATCATTCTCGGGTGTCTCCTCTTGTTTTTACCATGCTCTGGTTGGTTGAGAGTATATCACGATAGGGGGTTGTTGGTTGCCCCTAACCAGTACCTTAAGGCTCATAGTTGTTACACATAAAGGTTGTTATTTGTTATTGATATTTTAAAGATATAGTCATACACATAATTTTTTTTTTTTGTTTGTGGCTTTCTAAGATAGCACCTATTCTATTCCCTTAATAATGGCTAAAGTTATTTAAATTTGGATGCATTGATAGGCCATTTTTTAAAACCCAATATAAACTCGAAGGCATGTCCTACTTATAACTATCATCTACATCTGACAGTAAGACCTCTGTTTGGGAGATTGGAGGTTCTGAGAAGCGTGGAACCACCTTTTAATTGCTGTTGTCCCCAGGTCTACTATGACTCTGTTTAGGTGGGGGTAGCACCTGTTAGGCTTCCAGATCCAAGTAAATGGTGAACCACAGGTAAAAATCAAAATATTAGGAAAATATAAGAATACATTTTTATAGAAAAATGAACAACAAAATATTATCCTAAAAATCTACTAGCCATACATTTTGATAGCAAAGTGGTGCACAGTGCAACACGAAACAATATAAAAATATCCTTTTATATTAAGTTTACCAACAATACATTTATCATCTAAAATCATGATTATCCTGAAAGTATAAAATTATGTCCCAAATATCTGTATTTAAAGCCATAAAATTACATTCAAAACACATTTAGCAGAAGCCATAAAATTGTATACAAAATCTATATTGTTGAAGCCCCAAAATTGTATACAAAATATTTATATTTTGGCATTAAATATAAATAGATATTGATATGCTACTAAACAAAATCACCCAAATAGACACATGAAAGTAATAAAAATCACCAAATGATTGACAAGTAAAAATTTCTTAAACCTGTTGATAGACAGCAAGTTTTGCAAGAAATTTGGCTGTATGTGAATCATAGCTTTTCGAATGTCTATATCATTATTATCTCGCTGAAAGTATTAATTTCTGATCCTGAGCTTGCTACTCATTCAGTGTCATTGATTGATGGCTTCAGTTTAAGTTGCAAAAATAACAAAACAAAATAGAAAAGGAACTAAAAATTACGATAAAAGTGGACACCATTCAAAATTTATAAATATAAATGTCTAACAATTTCATATTTTTATTTGAAATTTCTAGTGAATCACAGTTTTTAAGTTAATGAAGCTTCTTGTGGGTTCCACGACTTTAACATATCTCTGGAAATTAAGTTATTGCATTGTTAGATATTTGAGCTTCACATTGTTAACCAAATATTCTAATAACAATCACAAGTATGAAAGAAGGTCAGTATTTAAAGAAGTAAGAGGGTACAAATAAAAATATTTGAAATTGAAAAGTTTTTTAATTCACTGAAGCAGACCTTAAAAACATAAGTGTTACTGCCTCCACTGTCTTCTCTCACTTTCTTTTTTTTTCTTTCTTTCTCTAAGTAAAAAAATTTTTTTTTTTTAAACGTTTCATCCCAAGCAAGGCATTACTGCCACTGGTGCACTGGGTGCTACATAAAAGGAGAGCAAAGAAAGTGGAATCGGTTACAGAGGGTGTCAGAGAATGGTTAAGAGAAGGATGGGAATAGTGATGTGAAAGAGGAGAATAATAAGACATTGTGGGGGGGTGTTGGAAAGGATAAGAGAAAGATAGGAGTCAAAGGGGATGAGAGAGAGAGAGAGAGAGCAATTGACGTTGCATTTTAAACTCTTGGAGATTGTAGCTATCAGGGAAGCAAGTATACAGAAAGGAGTTGCAAAGTTGGGAAGTGTGAGAAAAGAAGCTGTAAGAGTAGAAGTGATGACTGCATTTGGTTATTTTGACTGTAAAAGAGTGGGACCAGTCTGGTTGCTTAAGTAAAATTCATGTAGCGGGAATACCAAGGGGCTAAGCTTGTCGAAGCAGAAGCCGTGAAAATGTTTTTAGAAGTGACAGAGGAAAGCCATATACTGTTGGTGAGAAAGTGACTGGTGTTGAACTGCCAGATAGGGATTGATTACATTGCTGATCCTCCTCTGAATCCTGTCGAGAACTTTTAGATGAATAGTAGTAGGGCCCGACCAGATATAACAACAGTATTCAGTGCACGGGCAGACAGTTGATTTGTATATGTGTTAGATGGATTCAGGCGAGAAAAACTTTCTTGCCTGATATAGTGACTCAGCCTTCTTAACAACAGATTTAACTATTGATTCAATGTAGTCATTCCAATTGAGGTTAGCTTAGAGAGTGAGGCTAAGGAGGCATAGTGTATTATTTTTGAGGAGACTAGCTTAATCCATGCTGATGGTAGGGGGCAGGAGGGACTGTCTATGGTAGTTAACAGATAGCAGCTTTGTTTAGGAAGTATTAAAATTTACGAGCCATTTCTTACCCCAGTCCACCACAGATTGGCAGTCCTTTTCAAGATCAGCTGCGAGGTGATCTTTGTCCGTTTTGGCAGATATTTTACTGAGGTGGAAGTAAATGGTGGTGGTGTTGGCACAAATGCCTACTTGAGATTTGATCCCATAATGAAGATCAGAAAGAGCGTTGAACCTAGGGTAGGGCCAAGGGGAACATCTGCGTTTGTCTGATAGGATCTGGAGGCATGTCCATTCAAAACGACCTTCACTACATGGTTTGATAGGAATGATTAGATCCAAATCAAACAAGTGTCTAGTGATAACATAGCCTTATAGCTTGCACAGAAGGCATCTGTGCCAGACTCTATCAAATGCTTTGGAGATATCCAGGGTAACAGCTCAAACTTTGCCGTTATTATCTACATGAAAAGTGGAATTGGCATGTAGGGTTCAATTCCTGCTTGATTCCTTTTTTGTTCACTTTGCACTAATACTTACAAATGACATTAATCTTCCTTCCAGCTATGGATTAAATAGCAGTGCTGTTTGGGTTTTTTGCTATAGTTGGCAGTCAAACCATATCTCTTCAAGAAGGATCATGTTTAAGTACATATATTGTCCTTAGGATTTACTGTTATTCTGGAATGTTTAAACTCTATGGTAATAAAATATGGGGAGGACTATTCAAAGCTTTCACAATATATTAGTGTGTACTATTTCTTTGTTACGAGTTTTTACAATATGTTTGACTAACACTTCAGAGGACTTCTGTACTATCACTATAATCATATGTAATGGTAGTCTCACAGTTGAGTTCTTAAAGTTAAATTGTCATCATTACGTGTACATTTGTGGATAAATAAATATTTTAAAATTAAGAAGTATACTTCAGGAAAACTATGAAGGACACTGTTTTAGTAAATTCGTTGCATGCACTTATGTGCAAATACCCTTGTAAGCAGTATATTTATTTAGTTCCTACACTAATAATAGTATTAAAAGTGATAAAATATGTTTCTCTTCATCTGAATTTAATTTTTGAAAGTCATGGAATATTTCTGGGATAAGGTATTGTAATTGTTTACATTTTTTGGGACTGTAGATAGCGATTACCATTGCATTTACATTTTTGCAGTTTAAAGTTGTCTGGAAAGTGTATATATATATATATATATATATATATATATATATATATATATATATAACATAGTGATGATCCACGTATACTGTCTTAATATGTATAGGAAAGAATATTAAAAAGTTTTGAATTTAAAAATGTACTTTTTTTGGACAGTATTTGTTCATTTTTATTATTGTATTTTACATTTCAGACCACCCTCGGTCCTTCATCAGAAACAAGTGATTTTTAAATTTGAATTAGAAACGTTTCTAATTCAAATTTAAAAATCACTTGTTTCTGATGAAGGACCGAGGGCGGTCTGAAATGTAAAATACAATAATAAAAATGAACAAATACTGTCCAAAAAAAGTACATTTTTAAATTCAAAACTTTTTAATATTCTTTCCTATATATATATATATATATATATATATATATATATATATATATAAAAATCTAAACGTGAGCCAAAACCTACCACGGTTTCACACTACAGTTCTTCAGGGCATATGGCTAACAACCCAGATTAAAAAAGCAAATATATTGCTTCTCAGACACAGAAGAAACCAACACAAACAAGGGGAGGAACAAACTTTATTATCTTTTAAAAAAAAAAAAAAAATATCCAAATCAGTGTAATAACTTTATTTTTTTAATTTTTTTTTATTTAACATCTATGAGATATTTTGGATAAAAAAATTGATAAATCTAATGTTATTTTGCAAAACACACTTTAAGAACAAATACAAGCTGCTTGGAAGGAGATACCATTAGATACATTGAAGAAGTTTGCGATGTCAATGCCTGTAATCAAAGCAAAAGGCTATTATACTAAATATTAAATTTATTTTGCAACAAGTATTTTTTTTCTTGTTAAAGCATTTGTTGAGTCAATCAAATAAAATTACTTTAATTAAATTGTTTATTTTCTGTCAATATGCCTCATAAAAGATAAAATAGTTCTTGTCCTAATACTTTTGCACAGTACTGTCTATGTTTCTCCATCTTAATTTAATTTTTGAAAGTCATAGAATATTTGTCTAAATTTCTGAGATAAGGTATTGTAATTATTTACATTATTTACATTGTTTGGACTGTAGAAAGTAATTAACATTGCATTTAAGTTTTTGCACATTAAAGTTGCCTGAAAAGCATATATATATATATATTTTTACCAGATATAGGTCAGATTTTTTAAGGAAAATGGAAATCACCTGACAAAACTGAAAAGGTAGAAACCATTTTAATGTAATTGGCTGATCTCTCCAGCATATATAAAAATGTAAACTTATCATTATACTCGTTTAAAAAACCCTCCGAGTATATACACGGAAGGAAAAAATGGAAGTAAAAAAAGAAGCCAGCCTTCCCTGAAGATCCGGTTAGATGAATTCTAGGTAGGTTTGTTGGCTCTTTAGGTTATATAAAAATATACTCAGTTATAATCTGAAAACAGTCAAATTCTCTTCATTTTAATATCTCGTGACTTTACACATGAAGAAATTCTAAAAACTAAAATATTCTGTTGATCTTTTGAAATGATTTGTGAGCGTCTTTGTGGTTACCAACACTGTTTGTTTATAGATACGTAATTTAGAATAAAGCTCATTTTGTCTTTTTGCCTTGAAAAAGTCCATCACAGGGCGAAACGCATAGGCGATTTAAAATAAAGTTTTCCTCTTGTCTTTATTTTATTTAACCATATATATATATATATATATATATATATATATATATATATAATTTTCATTAAGCTATAAGGTGGATTTGCATTGTGGTGGAATGAGAAACTGGAGAGCCAAGTTTGAATTTCTGTTGAACTCATTGCATTCCCTTACATGCAAATATGCTTGATATTTCACAGTCAGGTTAGCCCAATGCAGACGACAATTCTACTCCTGCAGCTTCTTCTCTCGCACTTCCCACCTGTGGAACTTGCTCCCATATTCTTGCTTTCCTGACGGCTACAACCTCCAGAAATATCAATGCAAAGTCAATACTCATCTACTAACCACTGGACTCTAGCTCTCTCCCCACCCCTGTATAACCTTCTCTATCTCTCCACCTATGTATCTGTCATCGCACCTGCTTTCTCAGCTTTCTATTGTTCCTTTCTAACTAGTTTGTACTCCTCACTCTTTTCTAATTAATCTTTTTACATTTATGTAGCCCCCTGCACATCAGTGGCCTTTCCGCCTTGCTCGGGGTGAAATGATTAAAAAAAAAGTATTAAAATCAAGCTAGTACAGAAATTTAGGTACCTGGGAAGTGTGACACAGAGATCCAAAGGTGTCTTGGCCAAGGATGCATTCCAGAAGTTGAGAGTATTGAGAGGAAAATTGCACTGGAAACAAAGAAGAGAGTCCTGGATTGTTATGTAATATCTGCTCTTCAATATGGCAGTGAAAGCTGGACAATCTCATCAATGATGAAGGAAAGACTTGTAAATGACGTGCGGTTTTATAGAAGGAGGCCATGGCTGGAACATGTGAGCAATGACAAGGTTTTAGAGAGGATGGACACAAAAAGAAAACTGATACTTAGCATTAGGAAAAGATAGCTGAAGTTTTTGGGACATGTAATGAGGAAAGTGGGCTTGGAGAATCTGATGCACATGGGATGGATAGTAGTAAGAATAGATCAGGGGAAGCAACATGTGACATGCTTGAAGCACTTGAGCAGAGGTATGGTGGAGCAGGGGTTAAGCAGAATAAAAGAAAGGGTTTTAAGAGCTACTATGGATAGTGAGATGTAGAGGGCTATGATTGCCTACGTCCTGAAGGGACATGGCACATAGAAGAAGAAATAAATCTAAAAGACATGCCTGTGTAGCTAATCAGTTTTGAGAAGAGGTGGATTCATACATAATCAGATTTTGATAACTTATCCCCTCATTATAATTTATCTATTATAATCAATATACAAACCAATCCCTCATTTTGTGGCCATGCTAGTTTCTATACATTTATATTCTAGATGTATGGGCGTGAGAGAATGGATGGCAGAGCAGGGTTCAGGAGGGGTAACAAAGGAAAGGGGTGTTAAGAGCTGCAAGGAATAGGGAGATGTGGAGGACCATGATCACTCATATCCTGTAGGAACACAGCATATAGAAAAAGTGTGGAAAGTGAACATCTTGAGGGTATATAACTATTTTCCCTTCTAGGTTTATAGAAATGCTGTATTATTGGTTTCTATCTTGCCATATTTTGTTGCTTATAGGAAGCAATTCGTGTGTATGAAAGATCTCAGAAAAGCATTCTGCATACTATAAATTGAATGTTGATGGGAGTTATAAATTAGGGGTATGGTGGTGAACATCAGCTCCCCAGATACATCTGATTCCAAGCTCTTGAAAGTCCAGTGTATCAGAATTAAATTAGCATTTTGACAAGAAGTATAGTAAGCAGTATAGCATTTTTTAACCTACACATAAATAAAACTTAACCTTATTT